>PJEM01017867.1:0-20507 GCA_004023845.1 Helogale parvula
TACAGGCACGAGATTCTGCCGCAGGGCAGACGCGAGGAGGCAGAAAGGGGTGCCCGGGAGTCTGTTTCATGGGGACAGAGCGTCTGTCTGGGGAGATGGAAAGTTCTGGAGATGGATGGCACGGAAGGTTGCAAAGCAATGTGAATTATTTTTTTGAAAAATTTGTTAATGTTTATTTTTGAGAGAGAGAGAGATACAGTGTGCAAGCAGGGGAGGGGCAGAGAGAGGGAGACACAGAATCCGAAGCAGCTCCAGGCTCTGAGCTGTCAGCACAGAGCCCCACGCAGGGCTCAAACCCACGAACTGCGAGATCATGAGCTGTGCGGAAGTCGTCCAGACACTCAACTAACTGAGCCACCCAGGCGCCCTGGGGATGCGAATTACTTAATGCCACTGAACTGTGCACCTAAAAATGGCTAAGGTGGTAAATTTTATGTATATTTTATCACAGTAAAAAAACAAAAATGAGAAAGAAAAGCCACATCCAAGGGTCCAGCAAGACCCCAAAGCATCACAGGACCACCCCGCTGGCCTCCACCCCCCTCCCTACAGACCAGAGGCCACCTCTGCGCGGAGGCCAGCCCAGAACACGCGCTCGTCCACCCACAGCCACATGTTGTGGGGGGACAGCCCCTGACCTGCCCGAGTGTCCTCCGGCAGCCAAGACCCTCGGGCTAAGGGTGAGAGAGGGGTGGTTCCTGAGCCCTGTTACCCCAGGAAGGAGCCACGGATGCCTTCAGGGCAGGAAATCAAAGCATATCTTCTGGTAAGGTAGTGCTTCTTATTTATTCCGAGAACTCTTTACATATTAAGAATATCAATCCTTTACAGCTTTGTTCCACATGTTTTTCTTATGCTGTCTTTGGGAGTCTCTTCCTAGAGGCCAGCGCTGCCTGTTGGGTGGTGTCACTGCTCTGGCGCCCTTGCCCTACGGCGTCCTTGTGTGATGCCAGTACCTCAAGGGGGTTGGTTAGGCCACACTCCCTGGGTGTGAACGATGCCATGCAACAGAAAAGGGGAAACAAAGTATGGCTCGCACTTCCGTGAACGACTAAGCATTTAAAAGCTTATCTGGGTACAGACGTCACGGGCCAAGGCTAGAGGGGAGGAACCGTCACTTCGCCTAATAAAAGCGTGGCCACACCTGTAACAGTCACTGAGGTCGTGCGGGGAGAGGAAGGCACCGAGGGCGGGTCGTGCGGGCGCAGCGGCCTCCGGCCCTCACTGGCTCCCAGCTGTGTGATAAGGAACGCACTTGGAGCTTTTCACCAGGCTGTGGGCTGATGGCACATAGAACGGGCGGCCTGACCCTCCCACAGGCAAATCCCAGACAGGCCCTGGGCCCAGCGGTCCTGCTCCAAGGCTCCCTGCACACGCTCACAGCGTCCCACACCATGCTCACACGCACCCCTACACACGTGTGCTCACACACTAACACCCACACGCCTCCCTCCGCACCCCTCCCGGGCCGTCCCCACCCCCACTGGGCAACCTTCCCCACTTCCCTTCCCAGCCACAGGGCATCCCTGCAGGCCTCGTGGCCAGTGTGACAAAATCACACCACACACACTCGGCTAAACCCCGTGTAAGCATGGCTGTCACCATTCACGAAGGGCCTGCCTCACGTGTCCGCTGCACATGCTTCCTGCCCGGAAGACCACGGACCCGGGGCTTCTTAGGACGGCCCGGCTGCACGGTACCCGAGGGGCACGGCCCCCAGGCTGCAGGACGGTCCCCGGGCCCATTGTGACAATCCCAGGAGAGGGAGTGACCACCATGTGGGGCCCATGGAAGGTCTGCTTAGACAGGGAGCCCGGTGGGTCCCAGCTGCCCGGCCCCTGTGTCCAGGCTCCTAGCAGGGGGGCTGCCTCTCCGAGACCCCTGCCCCCCCCCCACCTGACACCACCCAGGCCCGGGGGCTCTGGCGGCTGCATCTGAAGGGATGTCTGACTCCGGGACGGGCCTGTCTCTGGCCTCGTCCCGGTTCTGGAGGCCCTCGCCACGCCCTCCTGAATCCACAGGCTGCAGCCACCTCCCTAGGAGAGGCAGTGAGGTCATTGCCTCTGACCCTTGTCCTTCCGCCCTGCCTGAGGGCGTGTTCCATCTGTCTGAACCTGAACTCCAGGAGCCAAGTCCCACCGAGGGGCTGGGACCCGGTGCCGTGGCCTTGGCCTTACCATGTGGAGGCGCAGTCTGTGTGCCCGCCGGCAGCCTGTCCCCCGCACAGCCACCTGGGGTTGCCCCCAGATATACCACGGCCACCCGAATCCTGGCCTCAGGTCTGCCTTGGGGAATCCCAAACTGAGAGCCCTTGACTTTGCCCCCAGCAAAGGGGCCTAGGGCTGGCGGGTCGGGATCCAGGGACGCGGGAGTGGGAATCGCTAGAGGTGCGTGGGCCCAGCCACAGCAAGGAAACGCCTCTGAGAAGGGGAGAGGGAGACGGGTCCCTAGCCACAGCCTCGGCGTGGGGTTCGGCTGCACAGCGGGGAAGGCTCCTGTTCCCTGTGAGGTCGTCCTCCGGGGTTCCTTTCCCCTCCCAGAGCGGAGCCCACAAATCCCCCCCTGATTTAGGTGAGGCTGGAGGAACCTTCAGCTGCAGCCTCGACTGATTTAATTGGGGCCAGAAGTGTGGAATTTCTTAGGACACTGCTGGTGATGATACTACCCGCTCGCCCTTGAAAAGGACTCTGAGCCACAGCTGCGACCTTGTGGGAACTCGGTGTGGGGCGTCCCGGCCTGAGCCTCTGCAGGGAGGCGGGGAGCAGGGCCCGCTGGCAAAACCCCAGCGGCCCGCCTGCCCCTTCCCTGCCGGGACCCTCCGGTAGCCTCCTGGGGGGTCCACCTTCAGGAAACCTGACATTTTCGAATATAAATCTATTTTTTTAAGTTTATTTATTTTGAGAGAGAGAGAGAGAGAGAACAGGAGTAGGGGAGAAGGGGAGACGGAGGGAGAGAATCCCGAGCAAGTTCTGTGCTATCAGCGCAGAGCCCAACATGGGGCTCAAACTCACAAACCATTAGTTCATGACCTGAACCTTCTGAGCCACCCAGGCGCCCCTCAAATACAAATTTAAATAAAATGCCAGTGACTGAAAATTAATATTCTTTGCATAATTGTTCCCAAAAGGATTCCCTTAAACATGACCTGACCATTGATTATTCTTTTTAAAAAATTTGTTAATGTTTATTCATTTTTGAGAGAGAGAGAGACAGAGCAGGAGTGAGAGAGGGATAGAGAGAGAGAGGGAGACACAGAATCTGAAGCAGGCTCCAGGCTCTGAGCGGTCAGCACAGAGCCCGACATGGGGCTCGAACCCACGAACCATGAGATCATGACCTGAGCTGAAGCCGGACGCCCAGTGGACGAGCCCCCAGGTGCCCCTCGAAGCCCTCCTGGACACAAGTCACTGCAGATCTGGGGTCCAGCAACAGGCTAGGTGCCTGCAGGAGACGAAGGGGGTGGGGATGGTCCAGGACTGGCACGCACTGCATCAAAGGCCAAGTGTGGAGCCGTAAGGAGTGACGGGCACTCTGAGGACAGATCACAAGGTGCAGAGGGACTGTCGCTTCTAGATTCTTCTTTGTTGTGGACAGGCTGCTGAGGCAGGGCAACTCGGCGCTGTCAGCACAGAGCAGGGTGTCCGGAACCCATCATGTGGACCCAGGAGCGGTGGGTGTCAGGCCTGCAGTGGGTGGGGGGCAGCCGCAGAGCTGAGCCCGTGCACACTCACCGACTCCCCCCCAGGCCTCCGCAGCCTGGCCCCTCAGGATGCCGCTCGAAAAAAGGATAAAGGGCGAGGGGCTGGTGGCACTCCCCCCACCAGGCCCCATCCTCCATCCCGCCTCCTCCCTCCGGCGTGCAGTGGGACCGGGGCCCCTGTTGTGGGGTGACGTGCCAGCCCCCTGTGCCACAGCGCAGTGCTGGAGGACAGCCTCCAAGGAGGGAGACCGCTCTGTAACTCCTGCTGTGCGGCCGCGTCCGTGTCCCTGCCAGTGCCCGGGGCCAGAGCCTGGGCTCCTGCTCCCCCGGGGCTGCTCCCCTGGGCAGTGGGTGCCAGCTTCCCCGCGTCCTCACACTGTCTCCCCTCTAATGAGGTCACGGTCCTCTGCGGCCAGGCCCACCCCAACAGCCTTATGTTAGCCTCATCACGGCGGTAAAGACCCCGTCACCAAATCCAGCCCCGCTCTGAGGTGCGGGGGGCCTGGGCTGAGACACAGGCCTCTGGGAGGGACATGTGGCCTGTGACGGCAGCACAGGGATGAGGACTTCTGTAGGACAGCACCTGGAAACTCGCTCTTGCGTGTACTGGACAATTGTGTTGTGTCTTGTTTGAGGCGAAGGGGAAGAAATCCAACAGTTTTGCTCAGAGCCGGGGGCCGCGGGGAGCACGGGAAGAAGACAGTGACACATGGGGACAAACCGGGACTCAGCCCCCCAGGGTCCGCGGCTGCTAGAGGAGGAGGAGCAGACCCCGGAGGCTGGGGTTGGACCCACTGCCCAGGCCCAGGCCCCCCTCGGGGCTTTCTTAGAAAGGCCAGCCACTGCAGAGCCGTGGCCTCGGGGCAAATAGCCCGCCAGGCGGGTTTGGGAACAGAGGGGAGCTGATGCTGTTCCCCGTCTTCACGTCCAATGAGGACGAAACAGAGCTGCAGCCCCTACCCTGGGCCCCTTGTGCCCAGACCTTCCCTCTGGAAAGGACTCCTGTCCTCGGGGCCCCTGAGTGTGTTTGGGCTGTGGCACGGGGTCCCCAGCCCCCTCCATCATTCCTAGCAAGGCCCCCAGGAATGCCGGGCTCTCGCCGCAGGAAGCCTGGGTCCCTGTTTTGAGAGTCACTCTTTCTGCAATGACTTTAAAAAGAGCCAAAATGTGCAGGAGCCGGAGGATTGACAGGAGAGGGTGTCAGCTCGGGTCTTGCCAGCTGCCGGGAGGCCAGCGGTGGCCAGGCCGTGGCTGGAGTCCAGGTGGGCTAAAGGGTAGCGGGGCAGAGGGGAAGACAGAGCCCCGGCTGCCCCGCGCCCCCCCACCCCTGCACTCCCCAGCCCTGCGGCAGGCCCGGGACGGCTCCCGGCTCCCAGCCTCCCCCTGACCTCCTCTACAGGCCTGCCCCTTCCACACGTGATGAGGAAGAGCACTGCTTTGCAGGGATGTGGGGCAAGAGTGTGGGGGCGGGGGTGAGCTGCGTTTCTGGAAAGTTCTTTCTCGGTGCAGAGTGATGTGTGAACCCTGCAGATACGCTCTGATTGTATCAGGTCTCTCATTGATTACGGGGAGCCGGGACTGGTGTCAGCAAGCCCCTCGGCTCCAGGGGAAGGAATCCAGCTGACTACTTCTGCCTGTGCTGTTTCCTCCCACCAACTCTCCCAAAAAAATGACCTAGGCAAAAATCAGGCCTGGGCTTGGCACAAAATGTTCTTACAACATAGCCCTCCTGCAGGCTACTGCAGAACCCCGAGGCCTGGATCCCACCAAGGTCAGGAGGCATGGCATTGGGAAGTGGCCCAGGGGCTTCCCAGGGTGGTCCAACGTGTCCTAGAGTAGCCCAAGGTGGCCAGGGTGGCCCAGCGTGGTCTGGAGTAGCCTAGTGTGACCCAGGGTAGCCTGGGGTGGCCGAGGGTGCCCCAAGATGCCTCAGTGTGGCTAGGGTGACCCACTGTGTCCTAGAGTAGTCCAATGTGACCAGGGTGGCCCAGCGTGGTCTGGAGTAGCCCAGTGCGACCCAGGGCAGCCCAGGATACCCCCATGTGACTGGGGTGGCCCTGAGTGGCCTGGTGGAGGGAGGCCCGAGGTGGCCCGAGGTGGCCTTGGCTCAGAGGCTGGCCCTCCTGCAGGCTGGGGGTGCGCTCCCCCTCCCTCCATGGGGGGCAGACTCAGTCCCTGCTTTGGCCTTGGGCCAGAGAGGGCCCCATGAGCCCCGCGCCCCCTGCTCGTCAGGCACGCGGGCTGAGGTGTGCTCACACCCGCCGTCCAGCTCCATGCCGAGCACCTCACAGTGTCTCTCCTCCTTCGCCCGCCAGGAGCCCCCAGCGCGGTGTCCACATCACACAGGAGGAAACGGAGGTCCAGAGGCCCGGGACTCGAGGCTGCTGGGGGGCGCGCAAAGCCAGGCCTCACACCCGTGGCGTCTGGTAGTGGCCTGAAGGCCACCAGCAGGCTTTGCCGTCCGTCTCTCAGAAAGCCTCGTCAGAGGGACACGGAGGCACGCGGCCCGGTGTCCAGAGCAGAAAACAATGAGGAAGAGCATCAGGCGGACGCAGAGGAGACCCGTCCACCTTTCCCCCCGCGGGGGACCTGCTGGTCCCGGACCCGGCTCGGCCACCCAAGGGCGATGCGGCCCGTGCAGACGCCTCCCTCACCCGCTGGCAAGTTCCAGGCGGCTTCCAGCCCGGCCTGGCTTGACCCACGGGGGCCAAAGGCACAGTGCCAGGCTGAGGCTGGAGGAGCCCGTCAGCAAGGAGGCCACAGCCTGTGAGCTCCTAGGACGCCCCTTCTGGGGTCACCCCCGGGCACCCCTAGGCTACTTCCCAATGCCTGCCGGCCTGGCGGGAGACGAGCCCCCGAGGCGGGTTCACACCGAGCCCCCCATACCCCAAGCAGCCGGCTTCTCATCAAGATTCTCTTCATAAAAAACGTGAGGGCCCTTTGGGAACAGGAGTAAGCACCCATGCCCTCCCTCAGTGCCCCGGGGCGGGGGGCGGGGAGGGGGAAGCAGCAGGGACAGGCGAGGACCTTCCTCGACGTGAATGCACAGGGTCGCAGGGGCCGCGTGGAAATGTGACTCTGGCCAAGCCATGTTGAGCACAAGTGGAGGACGGGCCCTGGGACCGGCCCCCCCACCCCCGCATCCCCCTCCCCCGCTCCCTCCCCTCCATCCCCCCACTTTGGGTTCTGGTTCTGCACCTGCTGCTTTGACTCCTGGGACCCGCTGCTCCTGGAGTGGTGTCTTCCCAGCCAGCCGATGCAGGATTGTGCCCGCCCCCGGGTCCCCAGCCACAGTGCCCTGCCTCCGCCCTGCCCAGGATCGAGGCAAGCAGGCTCCGCCCCCCTGCCCCTCTGCTCTGCCCAAGGGACACAAATGAGCCGGTGGCAAGCCTGCTGAGCCTGCCTCACCAATTCGGTACCCTGGAAGCCGCAGTGAGGGCTCTGCCCACGCCCCGCCCCCTCCGGACCGGCCCTCGGTGCTTCCCCACGAGGTCCATGCAGTGCGCCCCGAACACTTTTCAGTGGCTGTCGTCTGCTGATCTGCTGGCCTCACCAGAAGGACAACATTAAAAGTTAGATTTTAAATTTTGTTTTAATGTTTATTTATTTTTGAGAGAGAGAGAGCACGGGAGGGGAAGAGAGAGAGAGAGAGAGAGACAGACTATGTGGGGGAGGGGCAGAGAGAGAGGGAGACACAGAATCGGAAGCGGCTCCAGGCACTGAGCTGTCAGCACAGAGCCGATGATGCGGGGCTGGAAGTCACAAACTGCAAGGTCACGACCTGAGCTGAAGTCAGATGCTTAACTGACTGAGCCCCCAGGGGCCTCCCTGGATCTTTAACGACTGAGTGCACAGAGAGAGTCAGGCCTGGCCTGGCAGTGTCCCCGCCCCTGGAAGAGCATCTGCATTGACCAACCTGCTCTGCGGTGTAATCGCTCCGGTCCCCTTGGCCCTGACAGACACCAAGCTGTGAGCTCCGACCCCGAGGCCTCTGCAGTGGGGACCACTGCCTCCATGGGGCCTGGTGGGATCTGTGCCCTTGCCGCCCCACCCCTGCGCCCCTCTGCCCACGTCCCTCCTTGTCCGGGGGCAGGGGCAGCCACCATGAGGGCCCTTGAGGGTCCGCTTCAGGTGTCCACACAGGGAGCAGGCCACGGGGCAGGGCTGCTGTGTACATGGCCCTCACCTCTGCCCACGCCCCGGAGACACTCTCTGAGCACCCCTGCACCCCCGCAAATGGGGGCCCAGGACCAGGGAGGCGGGCGGCCTCGTCGGGGCCAGCTGGCCCCCTTCGTGCTCGCTGCTGGAGCCTCGGTCTGCCCCGTGCTCCTCATCCCCACCCTCCGCTTCTCGCCCAGCACATTCCGGAGGGGCCACTGCCAGAGCCGCGCGGCCAACGCTTCCGTGGCCCAGGATCCTGAATAATCCCGCATGTCCCCTCCTCCCTGCCGCCCCAGGACCAGGCAGCCGGCTGCCCCGCCACCTGCCATCCTGTCCTGCCCCCCCCCCACCCCGCCCCTGCTGCCGGCCGTGACTCAGCAGCCCTGATCCGCGACGCCCTGTCCCCCGGAGAGCGGCAAGCGGCCGGGCTCTGCCGCTGCTGGAACCCAGCCCCTGAGTCTTCGTGTGCCCATCACTCAAACCGCCCCCTGACTTCCCGAGTCCGATGCTCCAGGAGCCTCCCGGGGTCTAAGTCCGGTCCAGCTCGTCCCCCTCCCCGCCACATTGCCCAGCTGACTCTCAGGGACCATTTCCCAGAATGGGCCAGGACAGGAAGGCAGCAGTGACAGAAGGGACAGGAGACCCGAGCGTGCTGCTCCAGGGGGAGACGCACAGCCACAGCCCGGTCCCCCCAGGGGCAGGAGAAGCACGGGAGTCTCACTTCCAGAAGCGCAGGCCTGGTGAGGCCCCGCTCTAAGGCTGTCTCACAATCCTCAGGAGCAAAGAGTGGAGCGTCAGGCAGGAAGGGTCAAGACTTAGCTGGAGTCCTGACCAGTCACGGAGCTGACACGGTGGATTTCTGACCCCAGTGCAGACGAGGTCACCCCTCCCGCCCAGAGGACAGTCGTGGCGGGAGCAAACAGACATCAGAGGCAGCGGCGCTGGACACCGGATTGTGCAAACCAGATTTTGCCCTGTGTCCCCTGGACCTCCCGTCACCACACACCTCGCCGGGCTCTGCGGGGACCGTGCAGGGTGGTCCGGCGTGCTGATCAGCAGATGTGACCTCAGAGTGGTGCCAGCTCCCTATCTGGTCTGAGTTCCCAGCAGCGGAACCCGGAGCCCCGGGGAGGCAGTAAATGGTGACCCGGAGGAAGCCATACACCAGCCTCTCAGAGCCTGTCCACCTGCTGCGGGCACGCACTCTGCGGGGTGGTCCTGCGGGAAGCCGGGTGCGCCTGTGCCCGCTGAGCAGAGGTGCCCCCAGCCCGCCCCTGCCCCCCCAGACCCCGACCCTTGCAGCTGTGGGGCCTCCGGGCCTGGTCACGTGGGGCTGCTGGCTCCGGGTTTGGACTTGACTCGGGCTCCCGTGGGCAGCAAGTCTGGGAGCCGTGCAGCCAGAGGCCCCTCACTGTCCGTCACCAGGAGAGCGTGCTGCAGCCCGGTCCCGGCCCCCTGCCCCTCCGCAGTCCCCCCTGAAGTGACGTTCACCACACTCCCACCATGTGTATAAAGTGTAGTGCACCTGTGTAAGGTAGAGCGTTTTGGGGTCCTTGGGTGGCGGTTAAGCGTCTAAATGGCTCAAGTGGTGATCTTGCGGTTCATGAGTTCGAGCCCCACGTGGGGCTCTGTGCTGACAGCTCAGAGCCTGGAGCCTGCTTCCCATTCTGTGTCTCCCCTTCTTTCTCTGCCCCTCCCCCACTTGCTCTCTGTCTCTCTCAAAATAAATAAACATTAAAAATTTTAAAAAAGAGGGTTTCATTTTGCTTGACTTTGAGCTAAAATGCTGTTTGAGGTTTGTCGCTTTTCTTGTTGCGTTCTTGGATCACATCCGACAGCAGGTTGGACACTGTCCCCCGCCCCTGCCCTGACTCATGTCAGCTCAGGACGGGGCCCTGTTTGGAATCAGGGTCCTTGCCACTTGGTCAAGTGTAGACTCAGGCCTGGGGAGCAGGCGGGCCCGATCCGATGACCAGAGTCCTCACAAGAAGATGGAAATTCCGACGTGGCGGCGAGGCCGAACCAACAAGCCTAGGAGCCCCGGGGGCCCCAGAGGCCGGGGAGGGCAGTGAGGTGCTTCCTGGAGCCTCGGGAGGGAGCTCCGGGGAGCAGCCCTGGGGCCAGTGGGAGAAGGTTCCATTCACGTGAGCGGAGTGCGGGGTGACAGGTGACAGCCGTCAGAAGTCGGCGGAGAGGTTACCCTGGGAGAGGGACTGGAAGGGGCACGAGGATTCTCGGGGTGCAGGGCTCCCTGCGGATCCCACAGCAGAGGGGTGTACACGGGGGAACATGTGCCTTTCACAGTGCGTGGGTCACCGGCTCGGTTTCAACCACATTTTCCCCGTCATTCCAGGATGTCCTCCTTTGCCAGAAGCCACACCTGCCTGGAAGGCAGACTCTCCGGGTGCTGTCAGGGAGGCCCGGGGGTCTCTGGGGGGAGCCCCCGCCACCCGCAGCCCGGCACCTCGTCCCTGGCCTCCCTCTCTGCGGCTGCGGCCCAGCGTGCGGCTCCTGGCGCCAGGGACCTGACCTGCAGGCCACGCCCTCAGGGGCCGCAGCCCCCGGGCGACCGTGACTGTGCTGCCGATGGGCCACGGATGTGGACTCAGGGGACCCTCTGCCTGGGAAGGGGAACAAGAAGGGCCAGGAGGGCAGGGTGACGGCAGCACGGGGGGTGCTGGGAGAGACAGGGCCGTGTGGGAGGTCTCCACGCCCACGGACGTGCCCCTTCCCACTGTGAGCCCGGCCCAGCCAGGAGCCCACACGCATCTTCTCCTCTTGGACTCAGTTTCCCCATCTGTGAAGCTGGGGCAGCATGAGCCCCGCCTCTGAGTTGTAATGACAGGGGCGCCATGCGTCCTGGCGGACCCTCCCCAGGCACCGGGACGTCACTGCTTTATAACTCGGTGCGTGGCGATGCCGTCCACCACTGGCTCACGGCCGCTGGGCAGGGCCGTTCGGGGTTTCTATCCGCTCCCAGCCCAGACCAAGCCGCACGCTCTTGGCGTCTGTGTGCTGATAATCGGCTCCCGAGGGCTGGGACCCACGCGGCGGTGTGCGGGTCAGCCCCGGCTTATCTGCCACACGGGGGTCTGGATGCCTTTCTAATTCCGGGCTTTCCCAGCAGCCTGGGGCTCCTTAAATGGTCAGACGAGGCCTGGTCGAGGCCCCGCAGTCAGTTCTGCGTTCAATCACCTGCCACGTTCTGCTGGCCCCCAGGGGCGATCCCTGGGTGGGAAGGGTCACTCCCACCAGCCCCGAGGGTGGCACTCACTGTCCCACAAGAGTGGCCCGGAAGGAACCGGCATTCTTGGAGCACAGAGCCTGGGGGGTCCGCGTCGCACCAAACGCCGGGCCTTGCACGTCGGCTTTAGCAGTCCATCCTGTGGGCCTCCCTTTCCTCTTAAAAAGTCACCTCCGCTCCTGGTGAAGAAAACACACTCTGAAATCAAGGAAGAGTCTGATTGGAAAGAGCAGGTGGTTGATCGTAAGGGCTCCGGGCAGCACAGACCAGGTGCGGCCAGTCTGGGGGGAGGGGCTGCGGTCCTGAGCAGCCCCCCCCCCCCCCGACCACGGGCAGAGCCGTGAAGCGCACCAGGGAGGCCCTGGTGCTGTCAGGCCGGGACGGGTGCAGACGGCGGCGGGGCGGCAGGTCTGTGCACCCGAGCCTGCTCAGACTTCTGTCCTGGTCTCGGTGTCCACAGCCCCCTTCAGTCACAGGACCCCTCCAGGGGTGCCACCCTCCATGTGTTGCCTCCAAGTCTCCTGGCGAGAAGCGGTGACTCGGGACGAGCTCCCAGCCCAGGCTGGCTGTCAGGAGGGGCCCCCCCCCCACAGCAGGGAGGTCTCCGAGCCACGAGGGGCCCATGCTTGACCAGGACACCCCACCCCCCCACAGGTGCCCAGGGCCTTAAGGGAAATGGAGCGTATGGAGCGTAGGCCCTCTTACGGGAGCCTGAGGGCCCCAATCCCGGCGGAGAGGCCAAAGCGCCCCCATCCGAGTCACCCAGGGCCGGCTCCAGGTTTGCCCCCTCCGCGGGATCTCCGGTGGACACTCTCCAGCGTCCCCAGGGGCAGGGCTGGACCTGCGCCACTCGGCCAGGAGTCTGCACCCTGCGGGGTCTCGCATGCAGTGAATGCGGATAGGGCAGCATCCCGGCAGCAAGGTCCTGGCCCCCCCAGCACTGCTCACACGGGGTGGGGTGGGGGCAAGATGGCTGCGGGGGCCCCTGGAGTCCGTGGGCGGTGCGGGCACTGCTGCCCCGCCTGTAGGCTTCTGCCGCTCCCCCTCTGTACCCCTCCGTCGTCGTCCTGGCCCCCCAGTCCCACTGAGGGACACACGGCCCCGTGGCTGGCCCTATCTCTGCCCTGCATGAGGAGGGGCGCAGAGGGATCTGGGAGGATGGGAGGACGCATCACTGTGAGTGCGGGGGAGGGGGAGGGGCTGGGGTGGGGTGCTGCGGGCATGGCCCCCGGGGGTTCGAAGCCTGTGTGTCTGTCCGTCTGGAGTGGTGCCCTCGGTTCTCTCGTCTCGTTGGGCCCCTGCCTCTGTGGGATGAAGGTGCAGAAGAGCCAGCAGCCCCCTCCTGACCCTACCCCGGCACCCCCCTACCCCGACGTTTGCCCTGGGGTCTGGGCCGTCTGCTCAGACCACACAGGGCTCACGTGCTCTCTCTGCTCGCTCACCGGCGCTGCGATGCTGGGGCCAGGGGTGCGGAGGAAGATCGCTGCCTCAGGTGCCCTGGGGCCCCGCTCTGCCTTCCCACAACGCCCCCGAGGTGCACCTGTGTCCCTTCTCGGCCAAGCCAACCCCCTCCTGCCCCAGCCCCAGAGGCCGCGAGCTCCAGGTCAGCCTCTCTGAAACCGCCCATTCCCAGGCACTGAGTCTGCCCCCAACCCAACCCCCCACCTGGGAAGCCCGCTGGGTCTCAGCCCTCTTCTCTCTGGAAGCATCTTCCCAGTGAGGGGGAGGGAGAGAGCCACGTTAGCCATCACAGCATTTAGAAGGAAGAGGCCTCAGGACCACCAGGGCACAGAGGCTGGCCCGGCTTTGGAGGTACGGATGTCCGTGCAGGTTTCTTCCCTCCATCTAGAACATTCCAGGTGACCGGGGGTCAGTGCTAGAGGTGGGGGGTGTACCGGAGAAGGCAGACACCCATGTCTTCCGGGCACTTCCAGCCCAGAGAGGACCCCCCTGGGCCTCAGTCCTCACCGTGGGACTGCGCCAGGGCTGTCTCCCCCCAGACCCCCCGTGCCCTCGCCTCACCTCCCTGGCCCTGCCACCCAGCTCGGCACCAGCGTGAGGGCCTCCCTTCGGGGGACCTGGGTCATGGCTGGAAGGAAGGGGCCCCCCGGGGCTCGAGGTCAAAGGAGCCAGAGACAATACAGATGAGCTGCTATTTTGTCCGCTGCCCATGACACATTCTGTTCTCGGGCACAGAGACGCGGGGACATATGTGCCCTGGGACCAGGGTGGACACCGGCCCAGGGCCCTGAACACAAGTCACACGAGGCAGCACTCAGAACCCTTGACAAGCACACACACCAGGCACACGTCCCAAGTCACCTCCCGTCAAGAGGGGGTCCGGGAGTTTACCTGGCCCGGCCCGCCTCCTGGGACACGCATGCCCTCCCAGTGACCCCGCCCCTCTCTGAACTGGGTGGAGGGAGCATGAGGCAAGCCTGTTCCTGTGATTAAGGCTTAGAGCCTGGCCACTGGCCACCAAGGGACATGCTGGCCACCGCCGGCCTGCTTCAGGGGTGGGGTTCAGAGAGGAGCACCATCCTGGGCATCAAGGCGGCAGGGGCGGGGGGGCCTCCCTGCCCTCTCCACATGGCTCCATGCCACCTCCCTGCTGGTGCAGCGGGGCCGCATGTTCCCTCCAGTGTTAGAGTCCCCAGGGAGGCCGTGCCTTCTCAGCAGGAGCCCAATGGTCCCATCCACAAGGAGCCCTGAGTCGGACCATGGCAGAGGCCAGAGACCCCCAGCGCCCGGTGGCCTGCCGGTGGGGGCATGGAGGTGACACCGACCCTAGTGTCACAGCTCACTAACACACAGCGGGGTTGAGGTGCCGGCGGGGGCGGGGGGGTCCTCGTCTTGCCGGCTGTTTGAGCTCCTGGGGAGATAAGCCCCCAGCTTCCGGGGCTCCCACCAAGTTCAAGTCATTGCAGCCGCCAGACGGGAGGTGCTAGCGGCATTTCCCCGATGACCTTCTCCACAGGCTCATCCGCCAGCTTCCCAGGGCCTCCGGGTAGAGACTCGGAGCTCCCAGAAACTGCTCAGGGTTTCTCGGCCGGATGCAGGGTCTGCAGAGAATCCGGAGTCTGGAGGGCGCCCTGTCGGGGAGGGGGAGTTCTCCACGGGGAGGGGGGAGGCTGGGGGCCCTGCGTGACGGTCCTGGGGCCACCCTGATGGGGCGGCGTCAACCACGGAGACACATTCTCCCCCAGTCCTGGGGCCAAAAGCCCGCATCCTGGGCATCAGCAGGGTGGCCCCAGGCCCTCTGGACTGCTGGCGCTCAGTGGCCGCCTGGCCTCCCTCAGTTTGGGGGAGCCCAGCTCTGCCCTGAGTGGAAGGGGACTTGGGGAGCTCCACACAATGCCAGCCAGGACCCCCCCACACGCAGCGCTGTCTCGAACTGAGTTCCGAGCCCCCATGTCGGCAACCGTGGCCTCAGCTGGGGGGCGGGGGACTCGGCCCTGTTTGAACCCCCATGCGCGGGCCTGTCCCCCGACATTCCGTGCCCGCTAAAACTCTGTCCCGGGGATGCACGCAGGCCACGGCGACGGAGTGAGGCCCCCAGGACCTTCCCCGACGAGGGCGCCGACGGCCAGCCTCTGCCTTCTCAGGGCGTCTTGAAAGGAGAATCTTCTCAGATTAACAAATAAAGCAGAAGCGTTTGAGAGTTATTGTATAATCATGACTTTTAACCTGAAACAACAAATAAACTCTATGTCTTCCTCATTCTTAAAGGCACACTCTCCTGGGAGGCCCTGAGCGCTTGGGGTGGTGGCGGGCAGGGGGGACCGCACCATTCAGGACAGGGTCTGAGGGCTTCGGGGCCCCGGGCAGCAGAGCGGTGAGGGGAGGCGGGGGAGGGGTGTGGCCTCCCTGTAGCGGGTCTGGAGGCCTCAGGCTGCCCTGGGCAGCACCACCCACTGCTCACAGCAGCCCCCTTCCCCCCTCTCCTGGCCTGGCTCACACCCTCCCCTCTGTCTGTGGCTCATTGCCTGGACTGAAGAAGGCAATCATGAGCCCACTTTGCAGACGGAGACACTGAGGTGCAGGCAAGGTTCTTGCCGGGTCCCGAGTCCCATGGCCAGTGAGAGGTAGAGGGAGGACCCCTTCCTCCTCACCTGTCCCGCACCCCATCAGCTTCCTCCCCATGCCACGGCCCTGGCTCTGCCCCCTGCTCCCCCCACCCTGTGCCCTCCGTGGCCCTTCTCACACCCCAAGCTCTGGACTCACATCCAAGTGGAGGCGACTGTTTAAATAGTAAGCGGTAGGAGCACCTCGGCTTCCGTTAAGACTCTGAACCAAAAGAGAACAAGAAACATTTTAAAGATCACAGATGTTCTGAGAAGCTGAAGTACGGGTTCGTGTTCCGGGGAAAGCTCTGTGTCCTTGTCTCCTCGGCCCAGGGTGCCTGGTGGCGGACGGGGGTGGGGGTTCGTGCTCCGGGGACAGCTCCGTGTCCTCATCTCCTCGGCCCAGGGCGCCTGGCGGCGGAGGGGGCAGGGGCTCGTGGGTCCTGCTTTCAGGGTGCAGGGGGCAGCCGTGTGAGGGAACACCGGCCAGGCCCGGGGGCACGCAGCTGGCCTGACCGCGATGGCCCTGGGGTCCTGACATGCACAGCGATGGGACCCACGGGGAGAGCCTCCTGGGTCCCTCGGGGGCCTGGGGGCCCAGGCCAGGGCGGCCACCAGGCATCACCCAGCCCCACCACAGCGGGAGTGGCCAGGGACCAGCATCCACGCCCCCTGGATGGGGAGGGACCGCGGTGCCTTCTGTCACCAGCACATCTGTCTGTCATTCCGGCCGCAGACCTCATGCTTTCTGGACAGAAATAAGAATGTGCTTGAGGGACATTTTGCTTAAACAGATCCCTAAGGGGGACGTCTGGGTGGCTCAGTCGGTTAAGCGTCCGACTTTGGCTCAGGTCATGTTCTTGTGGTTCATGAGTTCAAGTCCCGCGTCGGGCTCTGTGCTGACAGCTTGGAGCCTGGAGCCTGCTTCAGATTCTGTGTCTCCCTCTCTCTCTCTATCCCTCTCTCACTCCTGCTCTGTCTCTCTGCCCCTTCCCTGCTCACGCTCTGTCTTTCAAAATAAATCAATGTTTGAAAAAAAAAAAGACCCCTAAGGGGCGCCTGGGGGGCTCTCAGTTAGGCCTCTGACTTCGGCTCAGGTCACGATGTTGGCTCCTGGGTTTGAGTCCCACACTGACAGCGTGGAGCCTGCTCGGGATTCCCTCTCCCTCTCTCTCTGCCCTTCCCCAGCTCCTGCTCATGCTTGCTCACTCTCTCTCTCTCAAATAAATACGTAAACTTTTTTAAAAATAAAAATAAATAAATAAAAGACCCATTCTGAAAGAAAGCCTAAGTGGAGGACGGGCCAGGGACCCCACGGGTGCCCACCTGGTGCTCGTCGGTGCGCGGGTGTGAGGGGCCACTTCTCTGCCACGTGCCACGTGCCCCCCATCAGAGCCTGGGGGACACAAGGACACAGGCCCCGCTGCCCGCCAGGAGGGCTGCCAAGGCCGAGGTGCTGCACCATCAGTCTGCGGGTCGCACTGGGGGCCACAGTCCGCAGGGAGGCCTGGCTGGAGAGGTGTCCCCGGGCCTTGGACCTCGTCACACCCAGGCCACCACCTGCTCCCACAGCTTGCAGCGCCCCATGCCGGAGTCTTGGGCTGTCCCAGGGGACATTCTTTGCCCCGTGAGTGCCCGAGGCCACCTAGTATTTGCTCCGGCGGCCTCTCCTCCGTCAGCTCGGAGCCCGTGGGCCAGCTGCTCTCGCTGTGGTTCAGCACCCCCCAACCTCCTAAGCCTCTATTGCCAGCCCCCTTTATGCACCTTCCGGAAGTCGCTTCATCCACGGGCCCCTGGGACCAGCTTCCGAGGCATCCCTGTCCTTGCAGGCACGAGGCTGCAATCCCCAGGGCCTCTCAGCCAGCGGGAGGAGGCGTCCAGCCCACAGCCTCGAGCAGGCACCGTCCCGGGTGTGGGGACCAAGGACACATCACTCGGCCAGCTCCACTCTCCGCCCCCCCTCGCCCAGCCCAGAGCTGCCAGATGTGTCTCAGGGCGAGGGTCTCGGAGCCAGGGTCTTGGGGCCAGGGCTCCAGAACGCGTCTGGTGTGGCCCAGTGGGGCCCGGAGCTGGCCTGCTCATTCCCCTGTGGCTGTGGACAGGAAGGGTCTTCCAAGTCCCCTACAGGCCTTGGGTACCCGGGCCCGGGTGACACAGTGGAAAAGGCACAGAGTGTCAGGACCCCTGGCGTCTGCGTGTGAGGCCTTGCCTCTCGCTGCCGTGTCACGTTTGGGAACCCGGAGCCAGGCTCTGTGTTCAGGAAGCCCGCTGGTTGGTGTGGGCAGCAGGCTTCCCTTCGGAACCCCCGGAGCTCCCCGAGGGAAACCCCGGACCGGTGGGCGGCATTTCAGGGAGACCCTCTCTTCAAGAGCACATGTGCCTGCTGGGCGGGGGAGACTGGGCATGTCAGGTGACGTCTCTGCTTGCGGGGGCCGGCGCTGCCCAGCCCCGTGCTTGCCCATGACTGGGGCGCAGAGGACCCCCGCATGCTCTCCAGGAGGTCCGGGTATCCCGCCTGGGGCCCAGCATCACCCCCGTGATCTCCTGTGATCTGGGGAGGTCCGGAACCCCTTTCAGATTTCACCCAAGTCCACCTCGCCCTGTGAGCTCGGGCGAGTCACCACGCCTCCATCCTCCAGAAAAACCTCGGGGTGGGAAGGACTTTCAGCCAGCTGTGAACACATGTAGCCAAGTGGAGGCCTGATAAAGAGCCAGGCAGACAGACAGACGGTGGGACTCTGGGACAGCCGGCTTCCTCACAGAACATGGAGTTCAGCCAGGGCACAGGCATAAGGCCAGGGGCGGGGCCGGACTGGGGGCACCGGACCAGAGCCACAGACGGCCATCGGTCCAGAGGTCCGCCGCTCGGTCTGTGGGAGGCAGGGCTGTCCAAAGCAGGGCTGTGCTCCCTCACACTGATAGGTGGGGAAACTGAGGCACAGAGCATTTAACGAATCACTGCCCAAGACACGAAGTGTGAAGCCACCAAGCAGCATGTGGACGTGGGCAGCCTGACCACCTGCACCCCCGCTGCCCACGGGGCCTGACGTCCAGAGCTCAGCCCCCGACCATCCGTGACGGCGAGCACCTTTGCTTAGAGCCATTGGTCACCCACAGGTCTCCTTCTTGCCAGGGTCTCGCCGTCCGGCCGCAGGGGCTCCGCTGTGTGCCTGACACTGACGCACTGCCGGGTCTGAACTGTCCCGCCCACTCCGCTGAGCGGCTGCGGCTGCCGCCACCCGGGGACCTCGCTCGCTGCGTTGCCTTTGGTGCCCGCGCTCCGAGCGTCAGACCCGCACTTTCAGTGTCCGCGCCTGTGTTTCCTGGGATTTTGGCTCCAGGTCTTACGTTCATGTCTCTAAGCCGCTCTGAGTTGGGTTTCGTGTATAAGGTCCGGTTCATTCTCTTGCGTGTGGCTCTAGAGTCTCCCCAACCCCACTCATGGAAGGGACCGTCCTCGCCCTGCTGTGCATTCCTGGCACCCTCATCAGAGATCGATTCCCAGCGGAAGGCTGCATTGCTTCCTGGGCTCTCTATTCCATCCCGTTGTCTGTGCGTCGCCGTGTGGACGGCGGGGGTCCTGAGGGCCGGCAGGGCGCTGCCCGGCCCGCTTGTGCTCAGGCGGTTCTCTAGTTCCGTTCACATGCGGCGCTGGGAGCAGACGCTGCCCCATTTGTCAGTACGCTCTGTTCTTACGACGCCTCCCAAGCTTGGGGTGCAGGGGCCGGACCCCAGCTGCATGAGGCCCTCACGTGCGCCACATGTGACTATAGGTGTGATCGATGCCCAGGGGGGCAGCCCGGAAGTCCGCCCGATGATGGTCCTGCCAGACAGAAGGAATTTGCAGCAGAAATGCCAGATTGGAAATCGGAGGGGCGGGAAGGCAGCGCTTGCCCAGGCCCCGTGAGGAGCGCCACCCCGCAGGGAGCCTGGGCCTGCAGGTGCGCCCACCCCAGCCTGCGATGTGGGCTCCCCGCCAGCACCTCTCAAGGAGCAGGAGGCCAAGGTACAGAGAAGTTGAGTCACCTGCCCCGAGGCCACAGGGCCGTTCTGGAGGATGCCAACAGGGCAGCACCGAGGCCCTCCTCCTCCCCCGGGGCCAGGGCTGTGGGGACCATGCCCTGAGGTGAGCCTGGGGTCCCCGGAGGCTCGGGGGACCCGCACACAGTTCAGGGCGTGTGGAGCAAGACCAGCACCGGCAAGCCAGCCCGCCCCGCTGGGAGCGCTGAGGCCTGGTCAGGATGCGTTCCCGGTGGGGCCGGGGCCCTGGGCTCCTGACGGTCCCCCAGGCTTACAGGGACCTCGGGGAAGAAACCCAGTGATGGGGCCGCGCAGCCCTGCTCCCTCCGCTCCCCCTCCTCCCCATAATAAGCCACCTGTGCTCTGAGCCCTCGTCCTGAGGAAGGTTCTGGGGCCTGAAAGCTCCAGCAGGAGCTTACAGCCCAGCCGTCCCTCATTCAGGAGTCACCAGGGGCCCAGGGAGCCTCCCCACGTGGCTGTGATCACAGTGACAGTGCGAGCTCCCAGCTCAGCGGCCAGACCCTGGCTGCCGTGTCCCTAGACCGGAGGCCAAGGTCCCATCCAGCAGCCTCCACGAGGCAGCTCTGCCAGACTCGTGGTTGTTTTTTTTTTAATGTTTATTTTTATTTTGAGAGAGACACAGAGCACGAGCAGGGGAGGGCAGAGAGAGAGGGAGACACAGAATCCGAAGCAGCTCCAGGCTCTGGGCTGTCAGCACAGAGCCCAACACGGGGCTCGAACCCAGGAGCAGAGAGATCATGACCTGAGCCGAAGTCGGACGTTTAACAGACTGAGCCCCTCAGGCGCCTTCTGGCGTGTGGACTCTTGGTACAGAGTCTGTGGCCCATGCACGACACGAAGTCAACCCGCAGGCCCGCAGCCGCGCTGGACTGGCACCCTGGAGTCCTGGGCGGCCCCCGGCCTCCCCGGCCACCCTGCGGTGGGCAAGCAAACAGGTGCCCCGCAGCCCCGCCCGGCGGCCCTGGAGGGTGTGAGCTCACTGGTCCAGCCGAGTCCACAGTAGACAGGCTGCACACTCCTCCTCGCGACTAGGTCAGTGGGCTCCGGAGTGTTCCACCAGTGCTGCCACCACCACACCGTCCACACCAACCCCAGCCGTCTACACCACCACCACACCATCTACACCAACTCCAGCGCATCTACACCACCACCACACCGTCTACACCAACCCCAGCGTGTCTACACCACCCCCGTCCACCACCACTTACACCAACCCCAGCCATCTACACCACCCCCGTCCACCACCACCTACACCAACCCCAGCCGTCTACACCACCCCCGTCCACCACCATCTACA
>PJEM01017868.1:0-20503 GCA_004023845.1 Helogale parvula
AAAGGGTCTGGAAGGAAGAGGCTGGAAGTAAGGGTGCAGCAAGGGGACTGGGCACGTGTCCCCAAGGGAGGTGGTGGGCAGGTCCTTTCATGGAGGGGGACATCCTGCAGAATTTCTTTGCCTGACAGGTGAGATGAGCAAAAAGCAGCAAGAAGGAGATGCTAGCCCCCAGGTGTGCCGTCCTCCGTGGGAGCCGCCTTGGTGGCAGGTGCTGGTCTTCCGCGAGAATTAGAGGGAGCTGAGGCACAGGGACATAGCTGTGTACCATGCACACATTCAGGCACTTGAGTGTGAGCAATGATACACCCTCCCACCATGAGCAGTGGGGTGGGAGGTGCACGTTCGGAAAATGCTCAGCTTAGAGAAGCAGCCTTCCTGTTGACCTTGACCCAGATCCAGGGGGACAGATGCCAGTGGCCTCGGGAGAAGGGCCGAGCAGGGGCAAGGGCTAGGAGAATGAGCCTGCCCTGTGTCTCCACAACCCTCCCCGGCTCCGAGAGCAGCCTTGCTGAGCACCTGAATAAAATAACCCAATGCCCTCAGTGCCAGGCTGCCCCCAAGGCCCCAGACACCGAGCTGTGCCCTCCCCGGTGCCCAGGCCACTGGGTGTCTCCCCTGCAAAAATAATAACTATTGGGGGGAGGGGGGAACCCGATGGGCAGTGAGGACTCTGGAAGGCGAGGCCAGGAAGAGCCATTTGTTAAGCTACCCCTTTCTGGAGCTCCGGACTCATTTGGCTGGGCTTCTGGGGTGCTCACTGCCAACACGGCCTCCGCTAATAAGTAATTAGAAGATAATTAACATTTGTAACATACAATGGGGAACATCTGGACCTACTGACTTATTGAAACCTAGGAACCTGATCAATCAATTGTGCGGAGAGATGGAACACGGGCTCAGCCCTCTCCGCCCAGCCCCGACAGGGGGTCCTCAGGTCCCAAAGTCAGTGACACTCTGTCCACCCAAGACCCCCTCCGCTGGCCGCCCACTGCTTCCTGCGTCCCCACATGTGTCCAGGGATCGGAGAAAGCAGAGGCCCAGCGCTCTTCCATTGGCTAAAGTTCCCTGCGGTGAAGAGAAATGCCAGGGCATGGGCGGTGTGGCATCTGCGTCCCCTCCTTCCCCAGACAGTCACCCGGGAGTTCAGGGAGAGAGGGAGCCCTGGCTGTGCCCCCGGGACGCACCACGGCGTGACCTCAGAAACCCCCGTGACGAGGGATGGCAAGAATAAACGAAAGCCAAGCTCCATCCAGCCAGGACCCCGTCTGCGCCAGATCCCAAACTGCGCTCTCCCACTCTGGTCCGCGACAGCCACCCTGTGACCCTCTGCCTCTCCCCTCCGGTCTTCGGAGCGGCCGGGAGCAGGGGATGCGTGGGGACACATGTACGGGAGGACCCCGAGTGCACTCCCTGAATGCTCTATGAACGACTCATGCTCCCTCAGGAGGGAGCTGAAATTTTTTTTTAAAACCTAGTGTTTCTGTGAATGTGGGAAAAGCCCATTAAGGCTGCGCTAATTCTCTCTAGTGAAGCCCTGGCAGGAGGGACCTGCTCAGGTGACTTCCTGGAGGTCCCTCAAAGACACTTCCTGGGGATTGTTCTTTGAGAAATGTAGGTCCAAACCACCTCCACTTTCTCCGCTAGGTGAGAAGCCCGAGGAGCAATACTCAAGGATGCAAATGCAAGAGGCTCCAGTCTGGGGCCCCCTCCCCTGCCTTGGGCCACCTCTGCTCCGCCTTCCTGTCTGGACAAGGTTGTCCGTCCAGTCCCCACAGCCCTTGATTTCCACGGCCACAGTGATTGGTCCAGGGACAGGCATGTAATGTGAGCTGACCCCGTGAGAGGCTGCCCCGGGATTTCTCTCCTTCACGCTCAGGGAAGAGGCCTGCCCTGGCCCTGAGGGATCTGCAGCCCAGGCTCCTAACCTGGAAAGCCAGCATGGCTGCAGGGACGAAGCTGGCATTCGCTGAGGCAGGGGTGGGGCTCAGGACGCCTGTTCCCTGGGACCAGCTCTCTCCAACTTCCCTGGTTGGATTTAGTAAGTCGGGGGTCCCTGACTGAGTGAGCCAATGGGTTCCTTGATTTGGCTTAAGGCTGTTGGGCTGCGTTTCTGCCATTCCCAACCACATCCAACCCACGCAAATACCCCTCTTCGAGGCTCATCATTCGTGGGGAAGGGGCAGTGCCCGGCCGGAGGGGTGTGCTCCGAGAAACAGAAAGCGCATACAAGAAAACAGAATGAGAAGGTGATACTCAGCGACTCAATACGGCCACAGTAGCAGTGGGGTGGGGGAGGTGTGGTCCACTTTCAAAATCAAACCACCGGACGGGATTTTAAAACCACAGCCAACTCACAGGCATGCGTCTCGTAAAGAGATCTCTCACTTGGCCGTGTGCAGGTGACCTTCTCCACCTAACGCCTCCATCGTTTTGGGTTTCTGGCAGATTCCTGGTTCAGGGACTGCCTCCCGGCCTCCCAGGAAGGCAGACGAAACAGGTGCATCTCTGGGGGAAGTGGAGACCCCCATGGTGGAAAGAGAAGGTGTTTGGTGTAAAACCTAGGACAGCCCACAAGGGAAACGTCCTCTGCTCTGGGGCTGATGCCGCCCCGCCCCAGATCTAGAACAGTGAGATGAAGACAAGTGAGCAGGGACCCGCCAGGCAAGACAGCCGTCCAGGCAGGAGAGCCCGCCCAGCCCCAGCCCTGCGCTCTGCCCTGTTCCCCCTGTAGTCTCACAGGCCAGGGAGATGGGTACCACTTGCAGATGGGGGTCCTAAAGCTCACTGCCGGCAAGGGGCAGGGCTGGATTCGAACTCGGGCCCTCCTGGCAAAAGCCATGTCCCTTCTACCCTTTACCACCCGATCTGGGGCATGCTGGGTCAGGACCCCCAGCTCCCTGATCTCCCTCATCAGGGCCCACACCTTATGGTCAATCAAAACACAACAGACGAGCACCCTCCCCCCAGGGGCCACCTCACCACAGGAAGTCAGGCTGGCTAGGAGTCTCGGGAGGCAGGGAGGGCCCCAAGCCAGCCCCTGGAGAGGAAACTGGTCAGGAGAGAAGTCAGTCAGTTAGGACTACGAACTTACGAGGCAACCAATTTGCAGAGTCTGTCCTTAACTTGTGCCACAGGCAAGGTCTACGTGGGCAATTTGGGTCCATCAGCCTTTAAATTATAGACGGCTGCATCCCTCCGTCAGGCCGGCTGCAGAGCCAGGACGGAGCAGCTCCAGACTGAGTGACAGCTCCAATAAATGCATTCCTGCCAGGAAAATAGCATTACCACGCCGAGGTGCTTTGGAAAGTATTGAACTTCAGGAGGGAATAAAATAAAAATAAAATGGCTCAGCCGCTCCTGGTGCTCCGTCATTATTGCGAGATGCAGCGGGCAGGAAAGGAGGCCCATTATCAAATAAATATCTCACTGTCCTTGGCAGAGAATGCACGCACTGCATCACAGCTCCGAGTGGCTGGTCACAGAGTGGTGTCTGGCCCAAGACGGGGACCTTTGTCCGGCAAGGAAAGCCTTCAGGGGCATCTCGGGGGTGGGGGACAAGGGCTTCCCATTCACAGCTGGGGAAACTGAGGCCAAAGCTGTGCAGCAAGTCAGGTCAGTGGACCAGAAGACGGTCAAATGCTGAAGCACAGGTCAGGACCCGAAGCGTGACAGGCACGAGGCAGTTTCCCCAGGATCTCCAGGGCCGGCTCCTGGACCCAGCGTGGGGACCCAGGCAGCCACTGGGTAGCCTGTGCAGGACATGCCCGTGACCTTGAGGAGTGAAGAAGGGCAGGTTAAAAACCAGGGCCGCCCTCAGACATCCCCAGCCAGCGACTCGCTCCCTCCCATTGCTGATGTTAGGAAGCCTCCAGGGACGGGCTGAGTTCTGATCCTGAGGTCCCGTGGTCTGTCCCTCCGGTCCACCTGCTCCTCCGCTGCCCCCGTGCCCAGCCCCCTGAGCCTCTCCTCGCCCACGGGAGCCATCTGAGGTTACCGTCCTGCTCTTTCTCTCTGCACCAGGTTCTGGGAGTCACAGGGTGAGCTCAGCGAGGGACATGCACTCTCCTCACTCATGGCTGCGTCACAGACCCCAACCCAGTATCTGTCCCGTAGCAGGGGCTCTGCAAACCTGCCAGTGCCCAGACGGGCCGGGAGCCAACACCAGACCAGACTTCGAATCAAATAAGACAGTGGTTCCCAAACCCACGTCTGCCTTGACGTTCTTACCTTCCCCGTGGAATGCCCTTGTCACCCTGTGCACAGAACTCTGGCAATCAGGTGACTGGACCACCACGTGACCCCCAGCCCAGCACCTGGGCTCCGAGCCTCACCATCCCCCGCAGCTGGCTTGTCCTACCACCGTCCCGGGGGAGGTCCCCTCCGTGTGCGTGCCCCTCGCCCTTCAAGAAGTAGAGGAACCAAGGAAAGGCCAGGTGCAGGAGGGGCCAGCGGGACCCGCGCATGTCCCCATATCACGCCCCAGGTAACTCTGGGAGGCCACTTTATTTCCCGAGTCTAGCACCTTCAGCTACAACACGGAGATAATGGTCCCACCTTGAAGTAGTGGAGCGGGAGAGAAAGGAGGGAGGGCACATCTACATCGGGGCCCCTTGGGGCTTGTGTACGGGGGCCCCTTATCACCGAGGGCTCGACTCATCCCTGACGCTCTGTTCCCCACCCAGCCCCCGAGCGTCCCCTTCCGCCGCTCCCAGGCGTCTGTGCAGAGGATTCTGATTCCGGGAGCACACGCCCTGCATTCGGCCTCCTGCTTCCCTCCCTCCGTGGATGTGCCTCCTCGCCCTCGCCATGTGCCGCTTCTCTCAGAAATGTTTTACAAGTGCCTTTGAGTTAAACACCCAGAAACCACATCCCCGGGCCTCCGCGGGCCTACATGCCCACATCACTGTAGCCAGGAAGTCCTAAGATGAACTACAGGCTTCCAAGGTCAGGAAACCTTCCAAAAGGGCATTTTTAACTCATTTCCTCGACTCCGGGGTGGCTGCCGCTCACCTGCACCCCGCTGGCGGCTGTGAAATCACAGCGCGACGTCACGTAAGACCCCGTAACGTGAGGAACCGTCCTCAATCTGCCTCCAGTGGGACGCCCGGGGCCGGAGGAAGGCGGTCAGGGCGGAGTGGGCTCTGGGGTCTGGTGGCCGCCACCAAGCGGACATGCACAGGCTGCCGGCCACACGGCCCCTCCAGACCCCCAGGCCGTGCGGTGTGGTGCGCCGTGACCGCTCAGGGGAAGCAGGCGCCTGGAGACCACCGCCCTGGGACTTAACACACTGACGGTCAGGCCGACCTTCACCCGCTGGGCCACCCTGCAAGCCAGGGTGGAGGTCCCGCCCGCCTGACCCTGGGGAGTCCCAGGAGCCCTTGCTCTCGCCCCACCCCCCGCCCCCCAGCCCCTGCAGGAAACACTTTCCCAGGTGGCTGTGGGCTCTTCCGCAGGCAGACTCTGTGGCCCTGCTCTAAGGGCCCCCGGATCTGCTTCCATCAGGGACGGTGGGGCCCACGGACACAAAGTGACTGCCAGGAAGGAAGAACCTGCTTAGGCTCACAGATCCCGGGGGAAGGCAGGGCCGGCCAGAGGCAGACGCCATGTGAGCAAAAGCCTTCCCGGTGGTTTCCACAGGAAGGAACAGGGGAAGTGGCCTTCGGATTGGCTACTTTGAATAATTTCAGAGGGTTCCGGGGCCCAGGGTTTGCTTCCGGCCGTCTGTCCGTTGGTATATGCCCTGGAGTCAGGGAAAGAAAGTGCTCGGCGGGGCCGGGGCAGGGGTCCCGCTCCGGGTTAGATGCTTGGAGTTTGAAAGGCACCCTCGGAGTGAGTTGTTCACTATCTCTGGGAACTGGAGAACCCAGGAGGGGCAGCGCCCCAGGGCCAGCAAGGCCCGGGTGCCCAAAGCCTCAGAATACAGAAAATAAAAGACAAGGTTGAAATCGGCCGGGGTGGCCCTAGGGCCACCAATGACCTATATACAGAGGCTTGTATGCAAGAAGTTTCGCCATCTTCCAGGCAGAACCAGGCTTGGCAAACACAGGCAGGCTGGATATCAGCACCTGTTCACCGACTAGGCCCAGGCACTCTTGAGGAGTGCACAACCAAAACAACCGTTCAGAGGCCCTGCCTTCCCTGCCCAGGGCTTAACCCAACCAAGCCAGGGCCAGCCCAACCATCCTTGGGGGACAAATGGCTTCACTGCTCTGGAAGCGCCTGCCTGCCGGGACAGATCACCCACTGGCCTGTGTCCTATTGGCTCATGCCCTGCACACAAGTCTAAAACTTCCAGGGGCGCCTGGGTGGCTCAGTCGGTTGGGCGTCTGACTTCGGCTCAGGTCATGATCTCACAGTTTGTGGGCTCGAGCCCTGCGTCGGGCTCTGTGCTGGCAGCTCAGAGCCTGGAGCCTGCTTCCGATTCTGTGTAACCCTCTCTCTCTGCCCCTCCCCTGCTCATGATCTGTCTCTATCTCTCAAAAATAAATAAAAATGTTTAAAGAAAATTTTTTTAACTTCTAAACAAGGGAAAGCTATGTTTTAAAACCCTTTGGGGATAACATCCTGCTCGTAAAATATCAGCAGGATGGATGCCATCGGGGGGAGCGAGTGTCTCTAGAGAAGAGTGTTCTGGAACCTCCCCTCCCCCCGCAGCGCCCGGCCAGGCCTGGACCTTCTCTGGGGCTCCTGCAGGCGAACCCCGTCTTTGAGCCTCTTCCCCCAGACAGGCAGGACATCTCCTTGAAGAGAGCAGCAGCCCCCTGCCGCAGTGGAAACTAAAGAATAAACTACTTCTTCAGTTTTCCTCGGCAAAGCCCGGCCAGAGTGCTCTTTTGAGCGTCCCAGCGTGTGGTGTGGCTGAATGGCCAGGGTGGAAGGTTCCGTGCCTGCAGAGATGGGTTTTTTTCCAGCAAAAGAATAAAAGAAGTGCTGTCCTGCCCTCGGGCTGTAGCAGGTTTTGTGAAAGGCAGTTTCAAAGCAGAAAGGTCAGCCCGAAGGAGAACAGGGTTTCTAAAACCGGGTCCTTCGGAAGAGGGAGCGGCCAGGAGAGAGCGCGGACGCCAGGCCCGGACTCCAGCGAGGCCAGGAGCGGGCTGTGGGGCGACCGGGAGGTGTAAACGGGGCCTCTGGATTCTGTTTAGTTCTGTTCTTTTTCCCGGTGCTTCTGGAAGTCCTGCCGGCTGTGGCCGGCCCGTGACGGCCAGCTCGAGGGGGCCCCCGGCCACCAGCCCAAGCCCAGCCTCGCAGAAGGCTCGGAGCCCAGCGGCCCCTTCTCTGCACCTCCTGCCTCCCGCAGCCACACGGGAGCACCGCACCTCCCGGCGGGGGACACTGCAGGCAGCTCTCCCTCCAGAAGGGGCGAGAGCCCCCCAGAGTGGGACTTCTTGGTCCGAGTCCACGTCGTGGGGTTTCCTGAGCAAACAGCCCCCAAACCAAAGTCAAGCTGTCTCTGCAATAAACTATGTTTTCAAACACAAAATTTTTTTAATGTCTTATTTATTTTTGAGAGACAGAACGTGAGCAGGGGAGGGGCAGAGAGAGAGGGAGACACAGAATCCAAAGCAGGCTCCAGGCTCTGAGCTGTCAGCACAGAGCCTGACACAGGCCTCGAACCCACGAACCTGAGATCATGACCTGAGCTGAAGTCGAATGCTCAACCGACTGAGCCCCCCAGGCGCTCCTCAAGCACAAATTTTAAAAACATAACGGGACGAAGTTGCTAGAGACGCTCAGACGTGAGCAGGCCCCTGGGAGTCTCCTGGTCCCGAGGCCCGTCTCTGTGGCCGGGCAGGGCCGCTGGGAGAGAGTTCCCTCCGGGGTCGCCTCGGTGATGGAGATGCGGGCTGCATCCTGGTCACAACGGGGACCCCGGAAGGAGCGGCCATCCCTGCAGGGACACACGTCCTTCCCCTGAACCACCTGCATCCCGCCTTTGAACTCCTGTGCTTTAAGTCGCCCAGAGGCCCCCCCGGAATTAGCCTGGTGGCACACAGGATCCCAGGCCTCCTTGGCCAGGAAGTCATCCTTTGAGAGTTCACATCGACTGCGAAGCTGAGGCGCCCCTCGAGGGGAAGGAGAGTTGCGGAGTCACGGCCTCACCTTTGTGCCGTGTGCCTGGGAAGCGCAGGCTGGAAATGACCGTGAGAAGCAGCCGGGCCAGCGGGAAGACAAAGGCGCCCACCAGAGGTGCCACTGCTGCCACCTTGTTTTTGGAACCTTCCACTGGGCACCGCGGTATAAATACAGGTTTGAACAAAAACAACAGAGAAGCACATGAGCCCCAAGTGAGCCCCTGGAGGACCCCGGCCACCGCAGTGAGGGGTGGACGGGACCCCTCGCTGAGTGGCCTCGACTGCCTAGGACCCAAACCCCACCGGACAGCTCAGCCTTGAGCCGAGACAAGCTGAAGCATGCCTCGAAGCCCAACTTCTGTTTAAAAACCTTCTCGGCAGGTGGAGCAGAGGGGGGCCGGCCTCGGCGTCCCCCAGGAAATCAGGTCACAGCTTGAGGGACTCCACGGCCCTGAGTGAGCTGACCCAGGGGTAATTTCAGAAGACCCCGAGCTCCGACAGCCTCCGACCGTTGCCAAGGGAGCCACAGCTGCCTCCCCAGCGAGGACGAGGGAGAGGCAGTTTCTTGGGCCAGAACGTTCAGCGACACCTCCTTCAGGAAGCCCACCCTGATTTCCCTCCTCCACAAGATGGGCCCTGCCTGGGCTCTCAGGGCACCTGGACACGTCCCCCAACCTCCACCCTCTTACCACACCCAGTGTCTGTCTTTACCCCATTTGGAGCAAGACGGGGACAGAAGCCAGTGCCCCACTGACCTGTAATCGGGTGAAGACCGTGTTTGTCACTGCATGCCCGGAACTTGGCGAGGTGCCCGCCCATCGTTAGGGCTGAAATAGTAAGTGTCACAGATCTAATTGTAACAATAATAACAGCCAGCACGGCCCGCGGGCCCGGGGCCAGCAGGCGCACACCCTGTACGTGTCTGAGCCCGAAGCGGCTGATGTCCTACACCCAGGTTGTGGTGACGGACCACGTAATGGGTTAAAATCACTCATCCAATGCCACCTCACCGCTCAGGGACAGAGACTGTCGGGTCCCAGGGCCTCCCCCCTTCGCTGCAGTGAGCTCAGCTCCGGGAGCAGGGAGGGAAGGACATTTAGTCCGAACAAACACAGAGTCCTGGGATCAGAAGCAGCAGCCCAGCGGGAGCTAGTGCGGCCCGGGGAGGTCCCATCCCACCCTGGCCTCTGACCTTGCCGCTCTCAGGAGGGCACAACCGCTAAGCGAACAGGAGGGGAGGCCTGGCGCTCTCCGGGAGCCCGGGAGCCCCGCCCAGGCCTGGGGAAGTGGAGGGAGGGGCCAGGGCAGCAGCGTGATGGGCGGAGATGGGGCGCACCCGGGTCTCTTCAGGAGGGGGGAACACACCCAGAAACCCCCCCTAACACCGCTGCTCCCCACCTGAGTCCTCGCTTTGGGCCGGCCGGGCTTCCAGAGGTGTCGCGTCGCGGTGTGTTTGGATGGACTGATTTTCATTAAACGTCCTTAAACAATGTAGGACACTGAAATCATGACGATCAAATCTCAATTAAATGGTGTTTGAAATTTCACTTTTGGGTCTAGATCAGCTACAGGCTCTGTTGGATGGGACTGAAGAGGGTTTAAGCGAAGGGACGGTGGGGGGCTGGGGCGTGGACAGTGGTGGATGCGGCTTGGGGGGGAAGCCCAGGGGACGTGCTCGTCCGGTGGACATGGGTCTTTCTTGGTTGGTGGCAACTGAAAAGATGTCCCAGCCAGGATTCTACTGATAGAAACTATCCCTATCAGTGAGAGCTAGAGACGTGTCTCACATACTTTTTTTTTTAATGTTTTATTTATTTTTGAGAGAGAGAGAGAGAGAGCAGGGGAGGGTCAGAGAGAGAGGGAGACACAGAATCCGAAGCAGGCTCCAGGCTCCGAGCTAGCTGTCAGCATAGAGCCCGATGCGGGGCTCGAACCCACGAACTGTGAGATCATGACCTGAGCCGAAGCCAGATGCTCAACCAACTGAGCCACCCAGGTGCCCCTCTCACATACTTTTAAAGGAGTTTTAAGGCCATTTGCTCAGAAATGTATTTTGCTGTATCTTATCGTCCTCCCTGAGATGCGAACAGTCCGTAGGCAGCGAGGCAGCCCAGCACCAGGACCCGGCCCAAGCCGGCTTTCCCAGGCCAGGATTCGAAGTGCAGGAGCTGACGGGCTCAGGCTGTCTGTCTCCGTGCATGCGCACCAGGGCAGGAACCAGACACAGGCAGGCATTTGCAGGGCGCTGCTAGGGGCTCCTCTTCCACCCTGTGCCCTGGGCGGCTCGCCCTGCTGACCCCGGCCCAGCCCTCGTGTGGACGACGTCTTCACCACAGCGGAGTCGGGTCACAGCCCACGAGCGGGTGCCGGAAACCGTTAACCCCAAACTTCAGCCCTAAGCGCCCCGCTGCTGACCCCGGGGCAACTTCCTCTCCTCTCGGGGGCTTTGCTTTTCCGTCTGTGCAGGGAAGGTGTGATGAGGGGATGCCTGGGCTGGGCCAGCCTTGAGCTGTAGGATTCCTCTGGGTGCTTCCGGCAGCAAGCCGGCTCTGGAGACCCCCACGTGCCGGCGCCTGGTCGGCCCACGGAGCCTCAGCCCTCCTCAGCGGCCAGTGAGGCTGGACCACAGCCGTCCGCTCCCCTGCGGCCTCAGGATGGAACGAGCTCTCTGCTCCGTGCTTCCTCGGGGCACCTGGGCTGCAAGAGACTTCTGAACGGGGACGGGTGGTTCCGGCACCGAACAGCCAACCTCCGCCGAGGCGCCGGGGATGCTCAGCCCCTGAGGTCTCTCCAGGCTGGCGAGGGGGCTGCGGCTTCCCATCTGAGCTAGGGGTCGCCTAGCTGCCCCCTCTGTCCCCAGGGCTGATGCCCCAGCAAACTGCTTCATGCCCCAGGTGCTCCCCAAACACAGCAGCGTGTCAGACGCCCCAGGTTCCTGGGGAAACAGAGGACACCCGACTCGGTGTGGGGGACGGGGTGGGTCTGTGGGCTCAGCCGGTGTGGGGGGTGGCGCAACTCCCCTTCCCGGAGCAGGAAGACCCCCCCACCCTCTCCTCCCTCATCCCACTGCCTCCAGCGCTGAGCCTAGAGCGGGGCCTGGAGTGGAGAGAGGAGACAGAATGGGAGACTCTGACTGGGAAATGCGGGTGAAGTTCCCCTCGGCCTCCCCCACTCGCTGCACCTGCGGGTCGTCTGTGGCGCTCCCCTAACGTCTCCCAGCTCTGTGAAGCCTTCACTGAGGGTCTGCTACATGCCCACCGTGGTCCCGGAGCCCGGGGTCCAGGTCCTGGTGCCCGACGGCCACCCAGTCCGAAGCCCAGCCCTGCCTCCTCCCACGGGAAACAGCAATGACCGTGAGCTCACCAGAGCATCAAGATCTCACAGGCACTAAGCAGGAAGCCTGGAGCAAAGAAGACGTTGGAAAAGTTGAGCGGCTGTGTGTTAGGGTCTCTGCAAGGGGTCTTGACTTGAGGGGGAGGCAGAGAAGTCCACAGATGGGTGAGGGTGGTGCAGAGGGGGGCAGACCCCCAGGTCCCCCGTCACAGGCCTCCAGCCCCGCCCGCGGCGCCAGGCGCTAGTGGGACCGCCAGAGCACAGTCACATAGTCAACATCCCGGGCAGGGTAGGTTCCCTCCGTGGGGATGCCCTGCCGCATCGCCCCCTCCCCGACGTGTCTGCAGACACTGACGACCATCCGCCCGGCTCCCAGGACAGGCTCCGCGTTAGTGAGCGGGACAGTTGGAGGCGCTTTCCAAAACAGAGTAAAGGAAACTGAAGGATGCTCTCTGGCCCCTCCAACCAGTGTTTATTCCACAACGTTTTGGCTCCAGGCCCCGGGACGTGTGCCCCGCGGCCCGCTGCCTCCCTCTGCGGTGAGGGGGACACCGACCAACCGCGTCAAGCCTCGACTCCGCCGTCCCTGGATACGGAAGTACAAGCCGCCTGCCCTTCGGAAGTGCCCTCGGACAGGACTCCCCAGAGCCCGTAAGTGCCACCCTGTGGGGCGTCAGGACCCGTCCCCGGAGCTTCCCGCCAGGGGGCCAGAGGGGGGCGGCGTGTGAGGACAGCAAGTAAGGACCTTATGCTCTTCATTAAAACCTGAAAATGGAGCCTTCGGAGTTCGTTGCGGTCTGCGTGGCGTTCTCCTGCCACATCCATCCTCCCTCGTCAGCAGCCGGAAACGGAGACGACGCGACACGAACGAGGAGCAATAAGGCAGGACAAGCACCTCTCGCTCCTGAGAGCCTCCGTCTGTCTGCCTGCCGGCCATCGTCCCGCCCGACGGGGAGGCAGGCGAGAGCCGGGGTCCTGGGGGCCAGAGAGAGGGGCCGAGAGCAGGCCAGCAGCAGGGGTCCCGACCTGACCGCGCACTGCTGGGCCCCCCAGTCTGCCAGCGGCCACTCCCCCCCCAGCTCTCCCCACTCAGGCCCTCCAGGGAGTCGTCCAAGGTCACACGGTCCAGAAGTAAGCGGCAGGCTACGATTCGGTCCACGCTGTGTCTAGCCAGCCCCCAGGCTGGGGTCAGGGGCCTTGTGCATCAGACAGAACGGCTTCAGGGAGTGGTGGAGGGGGAGAGTGTTTCCTGAAAACCAGGTTCCCGGGCGCCACCGCTGACCCACAGAATGGCGTCCCTAGAGTGGGACCACGAAGTGCCCCCGTCCCAGCTCACAAGCATCCCCGAGTCTGAAAGTCCCTGTTCCGCTCTGTGCACCAGCCCCGGAGACCTGGGTGTGAGGGGGGTCCTGCCGCCAGGGCTCCGCCTCACCCAGCCCTGCAGCAGGAAAATGCTGTGGGAGCCAGAGCCCCGGCCGTGCCCCGGGGGTCCAGGCTCCGTGGGGGCGGCCACACAGGGCCCGGCAGCCCGGCTCTGGCCCTCCCGCTAGAAGCCACTGGGCACTGTCTTATTCCATCATCTGCTGGGTCCCTTGGGCCTAGAAGAGCGCGTGGTCCACCAGGCGTGCTCACGAATGACTGGAGGAAGGGAAGGGAGAGGGCAGGGGAGACGGAGTCAGGGAGAGAGGGAGGGAGCGAGGCAGGAGTTACGGCAGCTGCTCCTGAGGACACGGAGACCCGGGCTCTTCAGCTGAATCCCAGAGTCCCGGAAAGTGCCACCCGGAAGCCGTTCACTCTTCCCCGCCGCGGCTGGCGCACTGGGGACAGCTGGGAACACGTGACATGACGAGTGAGTGGGTGGGTGAAGGCAGGAGTGTGGGCAGGGTGTCCGTGGGGTCCCCGAGAGCTGGCCGGTGCCGGTCCCTGCTGGATGCCCCGCCTCGGCCCCCGGCACTATCCATGTCACCGCACAGACGGGCACGTGCACAGAGCGCCCAGCAGGCGTCAGGAGGGAGGAACCCGGCACCGAGAACCGAGGTATCTTGTCCGAGAGCCGACCTGGAGCAAACGGGGGAGGCAGGCCGATCCCAGGAGCTCTCCCGGCCCCCCCGACGGCCGAGGGCCCCAGGACCCGTCTCCGGCCCCAGCAAGCTCTGCCCCTGCTGTCACCGCCCTCTGTGACCTGGACAGGTCCCGGCCGTTGGCCTCCGCAGCGGGTGAACGCACCCCCCAGTGACTGTCCCAGCTGCAAGGACCACAGTCACCGGAGGCGGCCTGGGGTTCAGTAACCTCAGGAAGCTTTGCCGCTGGAGTGAGGGCTCCCCCCGCCGCACCCCACATGCACGGCTGGGTAATGAACGGAGAACAGAGTTCCGGAGCAGACAGCCCCCCATCTCCTCCCCCTACGCGGAGCAGCCTGGGGCTGGCGGGGGACACAGAGAGCACCCGCCCTGTGCCTCCCCGGATGTGGTCCGTTCTGCCAAACGCGTGTTTGTCTAGGGACTGAGCTCTCACTGGATTGCTTTCTGACGGCTTTGGTTTGAGGTTTTAGAGAGAAAGAGATTTTTTCAAACGCAAACTGTCAGACTCCTTGCTGCCTCTCCTTGCAGAGGGGTGGGGACCACGCTGGCTCTCTGTCTCCTGTGCCCCCTCCAGCTGGGGTGGGGGTTTCCTGGACCCTCATCTGCTCCGGCCAGCCTGCAAAACTGGACCCCGGAGCCTCCCTCGGGCCTGGGCGTGTCCAGAAATCCCCCGAAATTCCCAGATTTCAGCACGTCCCTGCGGTCTCCAACCACGGTCTCCCATCAGCTCCAAGTGCTGGTGTCCACTGACCTCTCCGCCACCCTGCCCTCCCCTCCTCTTGGGATGGAGCCCCTACCAGGCCGCACATGCCAGGCATCTCACCCGTGTTTCTGCCTGGGCCTTTCACGTGCGGGGGGGACGGGGGGGGGCAGAACCAGAGGAACCGCCAGGAGGAGCAGGAAGAAGCTTCCTGGCCGTCCAACTGCTTGTCAGGGGCTGGGCTTCCTGGAGGAATCTCATGGGTAATGAAGCAATTCAGAGCGCCCACTTGTCCAATGGGACCAAGAAAGTTTCCAGAACAAAGTGTGACTCCACGCCTCCCCCTTGGAGGCCCAAGCAGCGGCTGCCAGGCGGCATCTTCCTCACAGGCCCGAACCTGCCTGTCTGCACAAGATACCAGAAGGCCCATCTTCCTTCACAGAGGTGCCACGGCCCTCGGGCCAGCTCTGGGCGTGGAGGACCCCCGAGACGCCGCCCCACCTTGGGGTGCACGGCCCAGGCTTCAGTTCCCTGCAGGCTGGGGTATGCCGAGCTGGGGGGGGTGGGGGGGGAGGGCCACTGGTCCCCAAGCTCCGTGGGCCCTGCAAGGACCCCAGCTCTCAGGTGGTTCCCGGCTCCAGGAAGGACCCCAGTCCGTCAGGTCTGAGAAGTAACACCTGTGGGCTTGAGGGGGCGCGGGTGGGCAGGTGTGACCAGTACTGAGGAGATAGCAGGTGCTCCCAGTGCTCCCCGTCATCCTTCCTGTGCTCCCTCCCCACCAGGGTCCTGCCTTGGGAGAGACCCTCATGGAGGGAGACCCTCTCTGACGCCCCGCTGCCCCCTCAGGAAAGGGGCTATGGCCCCGGCGCCAGGTCCCTGCTGCGCCTGACCGCCCTGCCCCAGCCCCCACCTGCCTCCTGTAACGGGCAGGCAGCTCCCCGTCTCCTGCTCCTTCACGGCCCAGCAGCATCTCCTCCGCGTCTATCAGCCTCGTGGCGAAGGCCCCTGCGTGATCTGGCTCTTTCCACAGGCTGGAGCGACTTACCTGAATGACGGCACAAAGGCAGGGGGAAATTTGGAATCCTGAGCCACCCCCTCAGAACCGCTACCACTTAGCATCGCTCCCTGGGACCCCAGCACTTCGCCAGGCCGGGGATGGGTTGTGGGCACGGGGGTGGGGGTGGGGATGCTCCCCTGGAGCCCACCCCCCACTCCCCACTGGTCTGCGATGACTTCACTCTCAAGCAAAGGTTATACTGGAAATTAATTCAAATGTGCTGTTGAAACAGTTATGTAAGCAGCTTACTTTTAAAGACCTGGACCAAAGACGCACCCCGGCGAAGGCTTACATAAGCTTGGGGACGATGAACCGTGGGGATGGATGGTCCTCAGCGCAGCTGTCAGGAGGCCGAGCCGGGCACTGGGAGCACTGGCCGAGCAGGAGCAGGGCTGCACAGGGACCCCCGGCAGGCCCCTGCCCACCTGCCGGCTCGGGGACCGGAACAGGCAGGGCATGAGCGGACAGCTGCACAAGAGCCCGCTGGGGGCCTCCGGGCTCTGTCCCCCACCTGCCCCCCTGCCCTCACTTGCCCCCATTTCCCCCCCACCTTCTCCCCATTTGCCCCCCACCTGCCCCCCACATGCCCTCAAAGCGCCAACCCCTGGAGCTTTTCCTCAGCACAGAACCTCCTACAGCGCATTTCTGCCCTCCATAGGAACTTCCTTCCCCTCCTGTGCATGCTTGCCCTTCACTTGCTCCTGGTCGGACCAGGCAGAACTCCTCAGAACTGTCTTACTCATCATCTCCAGCACATAGTAGGTGCAGAAAAACAGTGACCGGGGAAAGAAAACAAACGACCACTACCCTTACAGTCTGCCTCCCTACTAATCAAAAAAATGGAAATTAAAACAAGACTCCTTTTCACCTTTTAAACTGATCCGATATTTTCGATAAATTTCAATGACACTATTCCAGGCAAGTAAGGATAGAGTAAGACAGACACCCCCAATCACTGAGGACGGGCATGTAAATTGGCATAACCATCTGGAAAACAATCTGTCACTTTGTATCTATCAGCCAGCGAGGCCAGGATATGCTACAGAAAAAAGCAACAAAAAAGCGTAGTGGTTTATAACAGAGTCTTGACTCTCTCGTGCCACACGTCCAGAGCAGTTTGATTGTTATGCTGGAGGGGACAGAGGTCTGCATGTTGTACCAATCTTCGCCTCACGGCCCACGCTGATGAGGCAGGAGACACCTAGAAAGTTGCTGGTCTCTGTGGTGGAGGAAAAGGAATGTGGCAAAACTAGACCCGCCTCTCGACTTCTGCCCTGTGGTGACACACTCCACTTCTGCTCGCATTCCATTGATCAAAGCAGACACATCCTTGACTTCTAGCATAACTATGTGATAAAGGATGAGTGGATGGATGGATGGATGGATGGATGGATGGATGGATGGGTGGATGGATGGGTGGAATGAAGGAAGGAAAGAAGGAAGGAAGGAAAGAAGGAAGGATGAGAGATGAAAGAAAGAGCTATAACAAAAGCAGGAGTGAGGGCAGAACTAGAGGCAGCCCCATAAATGGAAAAATGAGCCAGAGAGGAGGGGTACAATCTCTTAATGGCTGGATGGTGTGAGAGAGAAAACCAGTTTTGAACAGAAAGCCAGATGTGCCTCCAAGGTATACATTTGTGGTGTTTGGGGCATTCGCATTTTTGTTTTATGCTGTTAATTCTAGAGAAGGACTAAAAGACACAGAGCCAACTTTGAGGAAGTGGAGGAAGGGAGACACTGCCCACCTCTCTCTCTCTCTCTCCCCCTCTCTCTCTCCCCCCCCCTTGTCTGGCACCACCCTGGGCGCTGAGGACACACACACTTCCATCCATCAAGATGGGTCAGTGGAGGGGAGGGACAGGCAGGCCTTCATGACATCAAGAGGTCAGCACAATGATTTGGGTAAATCCAGAGAACATCAGGACCAAGAGAACTGGCTGCTGAAAGTTCTGGAAGACCAGAGAAGTTCACCCAGAAAAGGTGGCACCTGCACTGGCCCTGGAGGATGACGGCGAGCTGGCTGGGAAGCCCTGGGGTAGCCGCTCACAGGACAAGGGTCAGGCAGACTCGGCAAGCCCGTCAGGCGGGTGAGGCCAGCGGCTGTAACAAACAGTTGCAACAGGCCGGTGGCGGCAGTGTGATCACCCTGGGCAGGTGGCACTCCTAGCCGGCCCCCTCCCAACAAGCCCAGGCTCATCCATCATGGAGGCCTTTAAAGCCCCTCTCCACCCCTCAGAAGACGGGGAGATGGGAGAAGGATGCTGGGAGGTGTCATGGGCCAGCGTGGGAAAGGCCGCCCTCCCTCTCCCACCCACCCCGCGTGGTCCGGAAATTGATCACGAGGCTGCACAGGAATCGGAGAAACCTCGCTGAGCTAAACGCCCTTGAGGAGAAGAAAGCGTCAGCAGCATCTGGAGATAACTCCACTGACTCCCCTATACCCCCGCCAAGCCCTGAGCGCCCTGCGGACTCCCACACCTTCCTGTACAAACACCCAGCCTCCCAGACCCTGGTACCCTCTCATCCCGGACGTACACGGCTTCCTCTCAAGAGCCACAGGGCAGAGCGCAAATGAACCCGGGAGGCCTCGTTCTGGGTATTTCACACCAAGCAGCTGGCGCAGCAGACGTGAAAGAGGTGAGGACTCGAGGAGGGGGAGGGGGAGGCGAGCAGTTCAGAAGCTCCATCCGGGCCTTTCCATTTACTTTTCAGCAAGTAGGCATCGCATGCGACCCCGTGCCCAACTCTGCGAGGGGCTGGGGATATTCAGTGAAGACAGGAGGATTCAGCCTCCTTGGGCAGTGACAATGGGACAATCCAGTGAAACATGAACAGTGGGAGGGACGCAGGTCGGGGAGTCTGGGGGGCTCTGCTGCCTCAGGCAAGTGGGCGGAGACCATACTCTGGTCTGTCCTGACAGACAGAACTAAGATAGACCCAAGACAGACCCAGGAGGACCACAGGCGGCCAGAGCAACGTGGTTGAGTCTCCTTACATTTACAAGGACAAAGGATGTGCTAATTTCCAAATAGGAAATGAACTAGACACAGAGCAGACACCTGTCGGAGACGCACGCCTGTCACCAGCCCTCTTGGAGGGTCAGAGGTGATGATTCTATTTTTTGGATGTTCTTTTTGAAAGAGAGAGAGAGAGCTTGAGAGGAGGAGGGGCAGAGAGAGGGAGACGCAGAATCCGAAGCAGGCTCCAGGCTCTGAGCTGTCAGCACAGAGACTGACATGGGGCTCGAGCCCATGAGCCTCGAGATCATGATCTAAGCCAAAGTCAGATGCTTAACTGACAGCCACCCAGGTGCCCCAGAGGTGATAATTCTAAAACAAAGCAAAGAAGGTCTGGATTCCATTCGCAGTGAAGATGGTGGTGCCACTAGGGACCCCAAAAGACTCCAGAGATGCTAAGACATGGTTATGGGGGGCCCACCAGGCAGAGATTTGGGGGGAAATCCCTAATTGGGGAAATCAGCCTCTTGGGAGGCTTCCCACCAGGTCCTCATCCGGACCACCAACTCCAAAACCGACGTGAGTGACGATTTCGCCAATTATCCCAAATAATCGCTGGAACAATTCTAGACGCAAGGGGCCAGGGCGGGAGCTGATTTGGCGCAAAGCGGAAGCTGTCAGGCACAAGGTCCGAATCTCCGTCCTGCTCCTCAAACCCCACGACTCAGTGAATCCCGGTTCATTCAGAAAACCAGGCTCACTGTTTTCAAAGTCAACAGTCACCATGAAGGCGCTTAGAGTAAATTTCCAAAACTTGAGAGAAAACCTCCAGGAGCCCTGTTCGTTGAGGCAGACGGCGCCGGCCAGAAGCCTGCTGCGGGTGTCAGCGCACCGAGTTTGCAGGCACGGCACTGGCACAAGCAAGTCACCCAGAGAGCCGGCCCAGAAGCCACCACGGGGTCTTTCTGCCTCTCAGGGGACCCTCCCCCTCCTCCCCAGGGCCCACACGGCACCCAACAGATCAGGAAGTGGGCTGCAGCCGCGGAGGATGCGCAGCCGGCCCAGGGGGCAGACCCCCTCCCAGACCTGGGGAGCCACAGCCGGGTCTTCAGAGAGACACCCCAGCTGCTGTGAACTCCTTCCTCCCCATGGCCGGAGCCTGAGGTCCAGCCTCCAGCTCAGACATTCCTCCACCGAGGTCCCGAGTGGGAAAGTGGGGAGGGGGCTTATCCAATCCTTCCAGGAGATCTGATTTTTCAGCAGAGCCAGAGAAAAGCTCCCTGGCCGCCACTCCCACCCCCACGCGCTGAGACATCTGGGTGGGAGGGTGGCACCTCCCTGGGGTGCCCTGCTCCCACAGGGCGGGCAGAGCTGAGCAGACAGAGCCCCAGATCCAGTTGTGCAGGAAGCTAGACGAGCCTGGACTCCGTGTGTGTGTGTCTCGTGTGTGCACACATGGTCTTTCTTTTCCTCTTTGTTTGCTTTATTTTATTTTACACCAACTGCTTCGCTGCTCCCAACTGCAAGAGTCCCCGCCAATCCACGCATGAAGAGCAAAGCTTGCAATCCAGGAACTTCCGTGCCCAAGGGCAGGGCTGACGCTGAATGCATCTGGAATCCAGAGAACCGGAGGTCAGATCAGGCCTCTCAGCTCTTCTCCCCGCCCAGCACCGCCCCGGACTTCAATCAGCTGGGGCCTGAGCAAAGTTCAGAATTCTGCCCCCGTCTGGATTCAGCTCCAGCAAGCACCTCACCCCCCACCCACACACACGCACATGCACATCTACCACCCAGCACAGCCTCATCCCAGCAGCCTGGCTGGACAGAGGCCTGGAAGCCACGCTTGCACGGAGAAATCCGAATTCTCCTGCCATCCTGGCCCAAGTGCTCTCCGGCAAAGCCCTTCGTCTCGTGGGCTGCAAGGAGGCCGGTGGGAAGGGTCCTCGGGCTCCCTCCCTCCGCCCACCTGCCAGCCCGGGGCCCCGCAGGGGTGAGGTCTGGTAACAGACGCACGAGCAGAGACCACACGAAGACTCACACGTGTGTGCATTACAGGGAAGAAGTAAAAATCCCCACTCCCGTTGCCATGGCAACCCAAGTTGGAGCTGTGGCAGGAGCTTTAATTGGAAGTGCTTATTTGGCTGAAACCCCAGGAATAATCAACAGGAGATTAGGGACATTAAAAACCAGCAGGAGCCACAGAGCGTCTTGGAGGAGATGGTAACGGGAAGGACAGTCCTTCTGAAAACTCCCGACGGGGAGGATGACCAGCCTTTCCAGCCACTGGGCGACGTCGCCGCACC
>PJEM01017869.1:0-20476 GCA_004023845.1 Helogale parvula
ACATATTGAAATCCTTCTAAGAGAGGCAGCACGCTGGGTGGACAGAAGCAGGGGCTTTGCAATCTGCATTTGATTTAAATCCAGCTCCCCCACTAACCAGCTGTGTGACTATGGGCAAGTTTCTTAAGATTTTTATGCCCGTTTCCTCCTCTTTCTGTCTTATCATGTTAACATGATGAGTAAACATGTAAAAAAAAAAAAACAGCTAGTAGAAGATGTAAAGGTATTTAGAACCATACCACAAATTTGGTAAGTGTTCAATAAATGTTAAAAAGTAACAGTGGTAGTGTCGTCGTGTTACTGGGCATTGGCCCAGATGAAGATGTGCCTCCTTCATAACGCTTTCTATAATAACTCAGCTCATGATCCAGACGCACCCGGTTCTTATCATAGTCTGGCATATGTCTTATGCTTTTAAATAGATTAAATTCCCTTTGGATACAGACTGCTATACATTTTTTTAATGTTTATTTTTTTTTGAGAGAGAGAGGAGCAGGGAAGGGGCAGAGAGGGGTGGACAGAGGATCCCAAGCAGGCTCCATGCTGACAGTTGAGAGTCCAATGTGGGGCTCTGACTCACAAACCATGAGATCATGACCTGAGCTGAAATTGGACATTTAATTGACTGAGCCACCCAGGTGCCCCTGTTATACATTTTTATATTTCCCCAACACTCGCAAGGACATGCATCACAGTGCCTACTGGTAATAGCAAGGGATACATATATCATATATATAAAGCATATCATATGTAAGTAAGGGATATATACATCATATATACGATATATATGCTACATATATGTGATATATAGCAAGTGATGTGTTATATATCATATATAATGTACATATCACTATTACTAGTAGGTATGATACATTACATATTTAATATAAAAAGGACATATATACCATAATATATATAGGATTAATTTAGGGAACTTTAAGGAAAATTATATGGAAATTGGCAATCCTTAGTTCTTTCGTCATCAAGAAGCATCCAAGTTTGTAGCTACAAAAATGGGAGGAAGGTGACTATAGAATCTCCTTTTCAGTGGACCTTCAATAATATCTCTGCTTCTTACCAGTCTGTATTGGCTTACTTAGAGTCATTCCTGCTAGAGGCTGGGGGAAGGAATAAATATTTATAATTCCACCAGTTCACCCCATCATAACACCTCTCAACCATCATGCCACCAAAACGTGCTTTGGAAATGAAGCCTAGCTGGGAGCCAGGCCAAGACCCTGCATCCCTTAACTTCACCTACAGGTATATTGCCAGGACCATCCAGGGCTGACCTGTTTCTGGCGAGAAAAGTGCCATCAGCTGATGTGTTGACCACGCAAAGAAGTGATACACACTGCTTCAGAGGTAATCAGCAAAGAATGTCAGGAGGAAATGGCCCAAGGGAGCAGAAATTTTTTTGCGCTCTTGTATGGTAGTTTCGCAAGCCAGTGAACAAATGACAAGCTGGAAATAGCACACGCTGGGTATTAGCGATAGTACTGGGAAACGCTTTAGTCTGCAAGCTGGACCGCATATCTGCCACTCTTGCTTGAGAGGAACCAATTCCTGAAACAGATAAGTTTCCCGGCATGACTAATAATTGAGTGACTATCTTTTTGCCTGCTTTTCCTCTCTCTCTGATGGGAAGTGGGGCCTTGGTGAGTCCACAGACGTGAGGAAGCCCTGCTAATCAAAGGCACATCCTGCGTGGGGCAAGTGCTCTGGTGCAGAAGTGGGTACTGTGCACAGCCCAATGGGCTCCCCATTGTTTTATGTCTACAGAACTAACACCTCCTTTCAGTTGGGAGTCCTGTGCCAACTCCAGTAGGGACTGACGATAAAAAATAAAGTGCAGAATCTAATGAATTACATATATCATTTTAATAAACCGAACTGCTGCAAGGTTAGCCTTGTAACATCATCACATTCACTCAGCTTCATGTCTGCATGTCACTGTTTTTCAAGTTTGCTTCTTAAGAATAGTAGTTCCATGAATTATAGATAGGAAAACCCAGAAAAGGGTCAAAAGAGTTTGGGAAACTCACTGAGTGGGAAACCGGAGTGGGAGAGAAAGGGGGGAAATGACAGTGCCATCCAGTGGCTCCATGGACTCCAGGCACACACACCCAAAGACCACTAGTCAAATGTGCTGGGAGAAACTCCAAGAAGGACCTTTCTTTTCAGTGACTTTGGGTGGCCTGCAGCAACAACCCCCAAGCCCCCAACCCTCCATACTAGAATGCATTTCCAGAGCCACATGAAGTAAATCTCAAAGCTCCCCAAAAACTCTTTTTTTAAATGTTTATTTATTTTTGAGAGCATGCACATGAGACAGAGAGAGAGAGAGAGAGAGAGAATGAGAATGAGTATATGGAGGAGGGACAGAGAGAGAGGGAGAGAAAGAATCCCAAGCAGGCTCTACACTGTCAGCTCAGAGCCAAAATTGTGAGATCATGACCTGAGCCGAAATCAAGAGCTGGATGTTTAACTGACTGAGTCACCCAGCTGCCCCAAAAGAAAGCTCCCAATAAACTCTTAAAACTTATTTTCAGGGCACTTGGGTAGCTCAGTTGGTTAAGTGTCCGACTTCAGCTCAGGTCAGGGTCTCATGGTTCATGAGTTCAAACCCCGCATCGGGCTCTGTGCTGACAGCTCAGAGCCTGGAGCCTGTTTCAGATTCTCTCTCTCTCTCTCTCTCTCTCTCTCTCTCTCTCTCTCTCTCTCTCTCTGCCTCTACCACACTCTCACTCTGTCTCTGTCTCTCTAAAAAAATTAATTAATTTAAAAAAACCTCCTATTTTCTAGGAAAATCTGGGAATATGGAGCTCTCTAAAATCTGGGAATATGGATCTCTCTGTTAAAAGGAAGTCAAAAATTTCCTGCAAAAGCTTTGCAAAGAACAACAGCAGATACAATATGACCATATTGGATGATGATTCAAGACCATCACCCACTTTCCTGTTCTAAGGTGTTGTTTTGTAAGTAAGAAGTCAGTCAATCCTTAAGCCCATTGGTTGAGAATGTATCCTCATTGATTCCAGACACAACTGCATTGCAGTTTCCTTTCAACTGAGTAATAACCCGGAGTATAAAGAATTCATTATCCAGCGAAAGTGCTGACTCTCTTCAATGGTATTGGAACATACTCCTTTCCTCTTACTTCTTTAATTATCATTTTAATAACAATCCAGTAGTCGGCCAAACTCCTCTGCTCAGGCAGGCCCAGAAACGCACAGAGGGGCTGGGGGAAGGGTGGAGAAGGAGGGGGAGAAGACTACTTTCTCCCAGAATGAATAATGATTCATGGCTCTATTTCTTCATCACACTTCAACGTGCTCCGTGTCATGAACAAAATTCGCCCCGACATTTAAGTCAGTTTGGGGGCATTCATGAGGCTTAAGGAAGGGCAGGAACCTTTTCAGACCACTGGGAACTGCCCAATAGACTATTGCCACGATGCCTGTAGGTCTGTGCTAACTCACTCGGTTTGTTTAACCAGAGATCAGAGTCAAGTTACAGTACTTGCTCTGCTACTATCCAGCTACAATAAAGGGCAACATTTTACCTCTTTGTGCTTGCATCTTCTAATCTATAAACTGAGGTTTAGACCAGATGATCTCATGTGATCTTCTGGCTCACTTCTAGACACCAAACTATTCTCTGGGGAAAGAGGAACCACATCTCTCTTGTTCACTACTGTAAAGGCAGCACTAGGTACAGTTGTAGAACATAACAAGTGCTGAGTATTTTTGTTTTATTAAGGTATAACTGACATACAATATTGTATTAATTTCAGGCGTATAGCATAGTGACAATGCTTATATCCATTAGGAAATGTTCATCCCTAAGTCTAGTTGCTGTGTTTTATAATACAACTTTGTTACAATATTGCTGACTATATTCCCTATGTTATACATAACTCCTCCTGTCTTATCTGTATTCTAACAGGAAGTTTATATCTCTTAATCTCCTTCACCTATTTTGTCCATCAGCCTACCCTCTCCCCACTGGCAACAATCAGTTTGTTCTCTGTACCTGAAAGTGTTTCTGTTTTGTTTGTTCATTTGGTTGGTTTTTTTTTTTTTGTCTTTCTGTGTCTGACTTTTCACTTAGCCTAATACCCTCTGGGTCCATTCATGTCATCAAAGATGGCAAGATTTCATTCTTTTTTATGTTCAATAGAGATAGAAAGAGAGAGCTAGAGATACATAGAGAATAGACATAATAATAGATAATCTCTCTATATAGATAGATATTACAGATTAAGAACATCTTCTTTATCTATTCATCTATCAACTAACAATTAGATTGCTTCCATATCTTGGCCATTGTAAATAATGCTGCGATAAACAGGGATGTATATGTTTCTTAAAATTGGTGTCTTCATTTTCTTCTAATAAATACCTACTAGTGGGATTGCTAGATTAAATGGTATTTCTACCTTTAATTTTTTGAGGATACTCTTGTCTATTCATGTCCTCTGCCCATTACTTAAGTTATTTTTGATATTGAATTGTATGAATTCTTTATAATTTTGGATATTAAACCCTCATCAAATATATCATTTGCAAATATCTTCACCCATTCACTAAGTTGCTTTTCATTTTGATGATGGTGTCTTTCACCCTGCAAAAGCTTTTTACTTTTTTATTTTTTTAATTCTAGTTAATTAACATACAGTATAATATATAGAATTTGGTGATTCATCACTCACATACAACACCCAGTGGTCATCACTACAAATGTCCTCCTTAATACCCATCACCCATCTAGCTTACCTCCCACTCACTTCCCTCCATCAACCCTCAGTTTGTTCTCTATCATTAAGAGTCTCTTGTGGTTTGTTTTTCTCCCTTCTCTTTTATCTCCCTCCCATATATTTATCTGTTTTGTTTCTTAATTCCACATATGAGTGAAATCATATGGAATTTGTCTTTCTCTGATTGACTTACTTTGCTTAGCATAATACACTCTATACCTTAATTGATGTTGTTGCAAATGGCAAAGATTCGTTCTTTTTGATGGGTGTGAAATACTCCACAGCATGTGTATGTATGTATGTATACACACACACACACACACACACACACACACCATATCTTCTTTGTCCATTCATCAGTTGATGTACATTTGGGCTCTCTCCATAGTTTGGCTATTGTTGATAATGTTGCTATAAACATCAGGGTGCATGTACCCCTTCAAATCCATATTTTTGTTTCTTTTGGGTAAATATTCAGTAGTGCAATTGCTCAATTGTAGAGTGGTTCTATTTTTAGTTTTTTGAGGAACCTGCACACTGTACCCCAGAGCAGCTGCACCAGTTTGCATTCCCACCAACAGTGCAAGAGGGTTTCCCTTTCTCCACATCCTAGTTAACATCTGTCGTTTCTTGTGTTGTTCATTTTAGCCATTCTGACCAAAAGTGAAGTGGTATCTCATTTGGGTTTTGATTTGTATATACCTTTCGATGAGTGATGTCGAGCATCTTTTCGTGTCTGTAAACCATCCAGATGTCTCCTTTGGAAGAGTGTTTATTCATGTCTTCTGCCAATTCCTTAACTGGGTTGTTGTTCTGTATGTTAGTCTGATAAGTTCTCTATAGATTTTGGATACTAACTTTTTATCTGATATGTTGTTGGCAAATATCTTCTCTTATTCTATTGGCTGCCTTTTAATTTTATTGATTGTTTCCTTCACTGTGCAGAAGCTTCTTATCTTGAAGTCCCAAAATCTTTTTAGTTTGATGTAGTCCCATTTATTTTTGGTTTTGTTCTTGCCTCAGAAGACAGATACTATATATATATCACTAAGACTGATGTCAAAGAGCTTACTGCCTATGTTTTCTTCTAGAAGTTGTATAGTGTCAGGTCTTCCACTGAAGTCTTCAATTTATTTTGAGTTTATTGTTGTATATGGAATAAGAAAGAGAGCCAGTCTCATTCTTTTGTATATGGTTGTCCAGGTTTCCCAGCACCCACTAATGGAAGAGACTCTCTTTTCCCCAGTGTATATTCTTGCCTCCTTTCTCATTTACTGATTGACCATATGGGCATGAGTTTAGTTAGCCCTCTGTTCTGTTCTATTGATCTATGTGTCTGTTTTTGTGCCAGTACCATACAGATTTGATTACACAGCTTTGTAGTATACTTTGAAATCCAGGACCATTATTCTTTCACCTTTGTTCTTTCTTGAGATTGCTTTGGATATTCAGGATCTTTGTGGTTCCATTAAAAAGTTTAAGATTATTTTTTTCTAGTTCTGTGAATAATGCTATTGGTATTTTGATAAGGATTACAATGAATCTAAAGATTGTTTTGGAGTCAGTATTTGCTGAATGTATTAACACTCGAATAAACAAAATGCTCAAATAAATAAAATGTCCTCTTACTAGATTTACATAGCTGGTGCACTGAACACCACTGTCACCTACCAGAGATAATATAAATCCTCCAAAAAAACTTTTGAAAAGAAACTGGAAATAGTCTAATATGTCAGACTTATTCAATGATGACAACGTAAGTCACCGTGTGGAAAACACCATTAAAATAGACAGTGATGATTTGTGATTAAAGGTTCAGAGCATGAAGAATCATTGTTAAAAAAAAAAACCTGTTACACAAAGATTTTCACCAGGATAAAAATAGATGGGGTTGGTCCAAGGAAAATTTATGAAGGTCAGGCGTCTTTTATATATTTCTAAAGTCCCCTTTCTAACCCCTACTTTGAATTCAACAAAGAACTCATCATTACCGGCATTTGCAACTTCAAGCCTTTAATCTCTTATTGTGCAATTAAAGACATATGTTAAAGGAATTTCAGACAATAGAAAACACATGGGGAGATCCTTGGCAGGAGGGTTTGGTAGAAGTCAAGGAAGTTTTCATACTTCTCATGCTCTGCTATACCTAAAATTCACCTTCAACCTAAACTTTTCCTGCAGGAACTTTTCTGTTGCATTGTGCTCTAGTGTCGAAGTGGAATGGGAGGTACCAGGACACTTACCCAAAAGGAGCAAGAAACTATGGTCTTTTGCCATCTTCCTGCCGTACCTCTCCAAAGTCAGAGTCCAGGGCACACTCTGACTCAGCCCTCTTCCCTTCCTGAGAACAGTACAATCCAGGACCTTATTCCTTCATAAAGGAGTCATGGGCTGCTTTGATCCTAACCTGGCCCCCAAGGCAACCTCCGTTACTAGAGGTTCTTGATCACCCAGTTCTTTGGGACTAACCCCAATGTGATATGGTGACTCTATTTTTCTGAACAAGCTTCAGGGACTCACTCATATTCTGAAAAGAATTAGAGATTTCAAATTAGATCTGCAAGATAGTATTGGAGATGCCCCAACAAGGTAGAGGGCCAGGAAGCTTAAAGCATTAGACTCGGGTACAGAAAAGCCCAACACTCACAAAGCATATTCAAGATCAAGAACAAAAGAACTTTACTGGAGAGTAAAATCTAGGGCCTGAATGTGTTTATACACCTGGCAATGAAAAAGAATAGAGCACCAGAAAAAGTATTCATAATGAGACCAATTCTTAATACTAGTAAACTATAAAGTGGGAGAACATAAGTTTCATTTTTCCCATAAAATCCACACTAAAGGTAATCATTGAAATATTAAATGTGACCAAATGATCACTTACCAAAATAATACAACAGAACTCATACATACCTTAATATGATCGAATGTATTGTAATTTAATTAACTGACAATACTAACCTGAACTGCACAGTCTTCTTAGCTTGTGACTCAGGGTAGTCAAATTGTACCTAAAGTAATAAAACACAACAGTGGCTAAGAAATCTTGATACTTTGACATTTGTGTAAATCCAACTCCATATCCATACCTCCAGATTTATTTTAAAACTCCATCATTTTATGACTTGGTACTGTAGTCATATTTTAAAATAAAATAAAATGTATTGCCTGAGAAGTTTTGAGGAGTTACGATTTTCTTTGGTATGGGCAGCATAATGTAGTATTTAAGGAAATGAATGCTGTGGTCAAGTCAGCCTGAGTGTACATGTCACTTATAAAATGTGTGAACTTGTGCTGAGAAGTTACTTTACCTCTGCATGTCAGTGTGCTCTTCTAGAAAATGGTCACAATACTTGCTGTGACTCGGTATGCCAACCCATGGTACATAAGGGCTGAGACTCAGAGAATCTCACAGTTGCGTGAGGTCTCCCGCACAATTTTCTGATCATAGTTGTACAGATTATCTCTGCTTATGCTGACTTTTTAAAAGTCAAAAAATGAGTGATAATGCTAAGGGAAGTCTAAATGTGTAACCAGGATATCAGATGTGAGGAGTGCTGACAAGGGGAAAAATCATTTAAACGGCTTCACCTGTGCTGGTCTGAACATGTGGAGACCAATCGTATTTCCGAAGACCTTAATCTACCTAGGAGCTCTTTGAACTTCTAGAAAGTTAAGCAGTGTGCTTATGAACATAGGTAAACTCTATCTGACAGTTATTATAGTTCTTTTCCAGTTCTATTTATAATCATATCTAATGATTCCACTCATAAGACTTGAAAGAATGCGTATACCAATCATTTCAAGTAATTTTAAAATGTAAAAAAAATCCTATTTTTACATGTGATGAAAATGAGGTTCTGAGATGCTAAATAATATACCATAAGGTCATGAAGCAAGTAAGAGATTTCAGACAATAGCAAACAAATGTAATGTTATTTTGCAGAACAGTGGGACTGCAGTATCAGCTCTGTATGATTTGATGGATTCTTACTCCAATCAATGAAATCTGAATCATTACTCTCCTTTGAAGCATAACTACCAAGTCTTTAATTTACCCTACGGCAAAGGGTCCTCAGTAACATATCTGGAAGAAAAGTAACTAAAGGTCACTATAAGCAATAAAAAAAAATTAACATAGTAGCAATCATAATGATGATGATAGAAAAAATAAAGAAATGTTAGTATTTCTTATACCTTTTCCAAGTGATTTTGTGGAATCTCTTTCACTTAAGATCTTTTAAAGAAGATAAATATAAAATGTAAGATATCCATCTCCCAAGAATGGCAGCTGGAATATTCCACTCAACAGTGAGATCTAAGAGGCTATACAAATACAGGAGCAAATCACGGTCACTAATGTGTTTCTCAATTTTGGCACGTAGGCAAGTGCCTTATGGATGTGATCATCGAAAAGTCATTATTCATATGAGACCAGAATCCTGTGACTGCTACAGCTTAGGTAACAAATCTCCATGAGGACAATATCCCTTGCTTTCCAGTTTATGGAAAATGATTGGTTTATGACTACTGAGATAAGTTTGGAAGCTGTTTTTCATACCGGCCTTGCAACAAACTCATACTTCAATAAGCACGGGCCAGGGCCTGAATCTCCACCAAAATTCTTCTGGCTCCACGAGATGCAATTACAACATATCCATTTAATAAACATTGATTACGTGCTGATGATTGTCTAGTACTGTGTTCTATGCCGTCAGAGGTGCCGGGAAATAAAGCCATGGGACCTCTCAGAAAGGAAACTAAACATCACGGACTTGGAGCCACATGCTACTTACTGCTGACCTTCTCTGGACTTCCTGGGCCAAGAAGACCCTCCAAAGGCTCACAGCCTCCTGATACTGATATTCACAGATAGTAACCATAATGCTTGAATCTTTCTCACTCAGTTCTCCAACCCCAATCCATTTGTACTGGCTCTCATTCCAATAGGTACAAAAGCTACATCATTTAGAGTTTTCTCTGAATTTCTCCTTTCTCCAACAAGCTCGTTATTCTGCCTTGAACCAGAACCTAGTTCTGCCCAGTGAACTAAAGAGCAACAGGTATCTTTGCACATTTCTGAACTGGAAACAGAAAAAGCAGAAAGGGACATAAAATAGCTGAGCATACTTGCTTGTATCTCAGGGCCACAGGATATTCTTTAGCCTGTTTATAGCCATAGTCTGAGCCTCAAGCAAAGGATCCTCTGTGCTTGGCAAACACACCGGTCTTCCTTCTCAGAATCTGTGCATCTCTGTTCCCCTCTGCCCAGGGATGCTCCTCCCCAGCTGGCTGTGACATTCCTTTTTCCTCTACCTTCAGGTCACTGTGCAAAAGCCACCTTTTCAGAAATGCCTCCGCCTTTTAATCTAAAAGATTAAAACCTTCCCATCATCTTTTTATCACCTGTCATCACGCCCCCCCCAAAAAAGTTACACATTTATTTGTACATGGTTTGTGTCCTCCCACTGGAATGTAACTTCCATGACAACACGAACATCAGGAGTTTTCTTGCTTTCTGCTTATTGCCAAGTTCCTGGCACTAGGAAGCACTTAATTAGTATATATTGATTTAAACCACAAAAAAAGATGTATAAGACAAATCAAGTTGTTTTTAAGTCCAAAGTTCAGTGGTCTAAGCAGGATCGCAAAGTTATTTCTTAAAAGCTGGCTCTGGCCACTAGATTATTCAGGTGTACTTTTTTTTCCTGACATCTTACATCTTGCTCCCCACCAGTAGAGCCTCAGGAAGGATTAGAGAGGGCTTATTAAAGGCTACAATTTGGACCCATATAACCAGACTCAAGATCAGACTTGTGGTACAACCACAGACAGGCTGAGTGGCTGTTGACTTCACCACATTCCAAAATTTTGTCATAACCTAGAAATCGGAGATTAACTGAGGGAGAGCCAATTAGCCAGGACACTCAATCTCTTTGACCACAACCTATTTTGAAAGTTAAATGTCTTTTGGTATCTTGCTTCCTCATTCTCAATGACCTAAAGCAGGGGCACAGGGAGGTTAAATGGTTTGCCCAACATCCCACAGTGTATCAGCAGAAGTACTGGGCTTGGAAACCACCAGGTTTCCATATTTCCTGCTTACGACCACTCTGAAACAGAGAACCATACTGGGGCATGCAGAGTAAGTTCAAGCCCTAACAGTGTTGAGGCAGGAGGAAACAATCATATATATGTATATACACACATACACACACTCACGCACACACACAACTTGCATGGATGGAGGCAGAGTTGTCCTTCCAAAGTTTTCTATAAAGATGGCTACATTTACAGTTGGAAAGCTTTTTTAAGCACACCTTTTCAACTGTCGCCAGCCTGTAAATACCACCAGGGAACAACCGGTGTTGCAGAGAATTGCTTTAAAAAACCACACACACTGGAATTAGGATTCAGAAATCAGAATGTTACCCCCTCTATGCTCTCTCTCCCCCTGGAAAGCCCAGAGCTTTTTATCCAACTGCCACATTTTTATTTTTTTCTAAGGTCCATCTCCTCAAAATTTTTTAGGATGGATGTACTCTTTCCAAACTTGTGAATGCTTTGGTATTCCTCTTTTATAAAACTTATATGTAATCTGGAATTATAAACTGTAGTCTGTGAAAAGTAAAAACCTTAGTTTTTTTTTTACCCAAGATTGTATCATCAGTGCCTAGAATGGTGCCTGGAACATAGCAGTGCTAAATAACCCTTGATCCTGTGAGGAATCATCTCTGTTCTAGAACCTTCACTCCTGTCAGATTGAGGCACTCTAGAGCTGGCAACATCCCCAGTTCTTTTCTGAATTCTTACATTACCCTTCCACCTAGAAGAGGCTTAATAAATAAATATTTGTTAAATGTCTGAATAAGTACACATATAATAGGATAAAAATATTAAATATTTAAATGCAAAAAGAAATACAATATATGGTTAAGTAGACAACTAAAATAAAGAGGCAAAAATTAAATAGGATTCAGGCTGTAGGAATTAAGTCCTAGGCAACAGTTCACCCATCCCAGCCTTTAATTATGTCAGAGAATTCATGTCACAAGTATGTTCCATTGTCCTACATTTCCTCATCTTTAAAAAGCACTGAAACGCACATTTAAATGTTAATAGCTCATCTGGAGAGCACATGTCAAAGAAAATACGCAAAGGCAGGATATGCCTTGGCTGACTATGCCTGAATAGAAATTAATACACTGCCCCGAAACATGGATGCCAGTTTCTAGTGACACACCACAAGCCTCCTGCAACAGAGACACTAATGTGTACACTGTGACCGAATTATCATGATAGTTAAGAACAGAAAGAAGTAATGGGAGACAACAATTGAGTTCCTAATAGAAATTTTACTTTAAAATTTTTAAATGTTTTATTTATTTTTGAGAGACAGAGAGAGACAGAGCATGAGCAGGGGAGGGCCAGAGTGAGAGGGAGACACAGAATCTGAAGACATGTTCCAGGCTCTGAGCTAGCTGTCAGCACAGAGCCTGACACGGGTCTCGAACCCACGAACCATGAGATCATGACCTGAGCCGAAATCAGATGCTTACCCGACTGGGCCACCCAGGTGCCCCTAGAAATTTTACTTTAAAATGAAATTGTCTAATCTTCTGTCTGTCAAAACTTTCCCCTATCTCCTATTGAGTGAAGATGGAGAAGAGCCCACTCTACGGCCCTGGGGACTACCTCTTTTTATTCATGATGTAGCATTTCAGAATCCCTCACCTTTCTTTTTCCCAGACATACTGATTCCATCATTTTTGTCTTTCCCATAGGTTTTATTTTCTACCTCTTCCTCATCCTTCCATGTAATCCCTAGTTCTTTCACAAACTGTATAGATGGAAAGAAAGAAACCTAACATTTTAATTCAGACTTAGTATGTGTCACACACCTTGCTAAGTGCTTTACCTCTAAAATCTCATTCACTTCTTAAGAGAGCCCTGTAACATATTGGCTGTCATTACCCCCATTTAAATATTAGGAAATTGATGCTCAGAGAGTTCAAGGAAATTGCCCAAGGCCACACAGCTTAAATGATTGAGAGGTCTTGAGTTATTGCTATGAGTAGCCTCCGTGACAATTTTAACAAATCTTCAAGTTTATTTGGCTTGAATAAATATTAATTGGACACCAATAATAAGCCTGGTTTTGTGGTACTTTTGGAGAGAAAATGGAAAGCAATAAGGCATATGATCATTCCTTTCAAGAAGCTGATAGTCTACTAAAGATAAAATAGTAATGAGATTATCATAATAATGCACACAAATTTAGAAACCAATCTAAGTGGTCAGAGGGCCTGAGAAAGTAGAATTAAAAAACCAACCTTCACAGGGCAGTCTGGAAAGGCTGCCCTGTGAAGGTTTTTCCAGCTGGTCTAAAGGGCATATAGGTCTTAATTAGGAAGAGCGAGTTGGGTTGGAGGACGGGATAGGAATCCTTTTCAGAAAAGAAAGAAGAGCACATACAGAGGCCCTTGGTGGAAGGAGCATGGCAAGGTTAACTCAAAGGGGCAGTGAGAGGGAGAACAGTGCAGGATGACGTTACAGGGCAGACGGGGCCAGGTGTAGTTTGGGCTCCTCCAGAAGCCGACTCTGAGATGAGGAATGGATTCAGGTAGGTTAACAGGAGGTGATTCTAGAGAGCTCTTTGAGGGAGAAGGAAACAGAGGGAAGAGAAGAAAGCAATACGGGGAGGCAGTGAAAAGTGCTACGTGGTCTTTCTGCTGTGAGCTTAGCAGAAAGACCATGTAGATCATACCTCAGACTTGCCCCAGTGAGGGGAAAGAATGATGCACCATTGATCCCCAACTCCCACTGTCTCAAGAGGTGCTCCTAGAAACCTTCCCATGTCTTCTGGGAAAGAGAAAGCAGAAAACTGTTTGCACGCAGAGGGACCACCTTCAGGTGTACTACACAGGCGGAGCATGGTCCTTGTCTGCAACAGGCCTTGAAGGACTTTGCCTTGACACCAATGGGGAGCTATCAGCAGCCCTAACTGGAGGGAGATGAGAACCTAATCAGATTCTGGTTTGGAGCACTGAGTCTGTCTGCAATATGAACAGGTCGGAGGGAAACTAAGGTGGATGTCAAGAGACAACGAGGCAGTTATGGCAGTAATGCAGGGCAAGCTACATCCCTTGTGGGGACCAGTTCAAAATGAAACCATGAGGCCCCTTGTTCACAAAGCAGGATAAAAATGCTACGATTAAAACAGTAACCTGTTTCTTCTCTTCTGCTCTCTACCTGTCCTGATGTTATGTTTTTAACATCCTATTTATTTATTAGCTTATGTTAGTGTTTATTGATTAAGACACAGCAGAACACGTGCACTACATCTGGTGTATTTGGAAAGCGATGAAAAGAAAGGAGGTGGAACCACTAAGCTTTTCAAAAATGTCCCAGAACACTTCTCTATTTGCCTCTTGGAGCCAGCACACTGATGGGACATTCACCAGGGCAGGGGCACCCACCTACAGCTTAGCAGCTCTACAAGTGGGGATGATGGTGAGAAGGCGCCTGTTACAGAGTCCTCTCTGCATTCTGGAAGCTGGACTTCTCCATGGAAGTCTTGCCCAGCCAGGGAACTGTGTATATTTGGAAGAACCAAAGCTTTGTCCTCAGCTGTCCTGGATGCTCATGGAAGGGACAGCTGTGTACGTTGGGCATTTTGTTGGCAGATCCCCACATCCAGGAAGTAGTTCATCCCAGGCCTGATCTGCCTGCAGGTGTGCGTGCACCTCCTGCAGCATGGCTGGGGTTCTCATGGTCGCTGGTCTTGTTTTACTCACTGAAGGCAAAGTTCAGTGCCTCCTGCACGTCTTCCTCTTTGATGCTGGCATCTCACCCAACACAGTCCAGATGAGGCTCTTCTTCCCTGGAGTCCCTCTCCGGGCTCAAGGCCAGGACAGACAGCAGGAGCAGTGGGGTGCCCAGGGGCCCTGCCATGGTGTGCTGGGAGGTGGATGGAGCTCCGAGGGAAATGCTCTAGGGCCCATCTACTTGCTATTTAGTGTCACGCTCCCTTGGGCATAGAGATACTCATAGGGTGAGTGCAGATCATCACGGGCACCGCCCCGTGGGGTCCTATCCTGTGACTCAGAATGCACACATACCCCAACCCCTGCATGCCGTCAGCCGTACTGAAGTGTTGTGCGTCAGCTAGGAGTGGGAAGGTGAGCCAGAAATCTCCTTTTCCCATGGGCCTGTCTGTGGCAGAAAGTGACCTTCAAAAGTATTGCAACCTCCACACCTGGACATGCTAGGTCCTTGGACTGGAGATGGGCAAGAGGCTCCCCCCCGCTGAGCCACCTGCCAAATATATCTGGGCACTTCCAGACCAGGGCAGAGACAGGCATTCCCAGGACCCATACCCGATCCCACCCCTCCCACACCTCTTCCCAGGTCCCCACCAGAGGCAGAAGGTGGCAGTAGGCATAAGGGTAATGAGAAGGCTAGGCAGGGCCTGGGGTGCCAGGGACTGGGGGAGCAAGTAGCCAAGAAACATCTGAGAAGGCAGGGAGGCAGTAGGAGGTGGAAATGTGTGTAAGCCAAGGTCCCAAGCACTCTGCACATACTCCGCTGTCCCATTGGGCTTCATTCACTTACAAAATACAAAATCAAAGATAAAATTAAAAATTTGGTAACAGCTGGTACAGAGCACTAAAGGCTAAGCGGCGTGCCCTTTGGAGTGTGGGGTTCTGTGTGACCGCACTGGCCACATCGTCATGAAATTGGTTATGAGTCCAGGAGAGAGCTGACGCTCCCTTGGGCCAGTGTAGGAGACACGGAGAAGTAATCCAACCTGAAAAATATCTCTGAGACTCATTTAATGGCAGCAGCTATAAATCTAGTATGGATGTGTAGAACGAGGCAAGGTGAAGAAATGAGGGAGAAGGTGTGCAGCCACAGAGGCACATTGCCTTGACCTCCCTTCCAGAAAAGAAATTGCCATTCAGCTGCATGAACTTCACTTAGCGGACAGCCTCCAAGTGCTGGTACCTTCTGAATGTGCCCCAGCCTTTGTGCTGAAGACACACTTTTCTCAGGCAGCCCTTACATGGCAGGGCTGCTACAGCCCAGTCCTTTCTGCCCAGTACCAGACTCCTGCAAGAACAATCTCTTTCTCAGGAACTCCCTTTTGGATTCCCCAAGACTCTGTCAGATCTGCACTGGAGTCTGAGAGTTCCTTTGCTCCCGTCTTGCCTCCTCCCCCTTTTCCTGTCACAGGTGTGAGGTTTGCACTAATCTCAGAGCACTTTCACTGCCCAATCCTGTTTTCTCATCCCTTTTATCTTTTATAGGCATTATTGCTCGATTCCATGAACCTTCTGCCCTTCCAACTCCATCTTAGCATCTGCTTCCCAGGGAATTCAACTTACAGAGAGGATCAGAGCCATCTCATGATATCTGTTTCTTGCATCTACATGGGCTCACTGAGATACTAAGAAATGGCAGGATTATCGTGCATCAACTCAATATCACAGAACACCTGTTTGGCCAAGCACTATGCCTGGCACAACGGAGACTGCAAATCAATCTTCGACAGCATCATTGTTCCTCAAGAAGGCTATTGTCTAGATGGGGAGACAAGGCACAGGAAGAATGTACATATGGCTTATTCAAGCACCTAAAGGGAACTCTTCACAAGAGATTAAAAACCTCCAGATGTGGAGGCAAGGCCACACCTCAAAATGAAATAGCCAGTCTCCTCTGCTAGCCTAGATACTGTTTCCAGATTGTATGTGTATGCATGTGTGTTGGGGGGTCCAGCACACTTTGGTTATTTTAGGTGTTTGGTGAATGCTTGCTGAACTGAAAAGCTATTTCTTGTTACCATTTTTACTTCTCATCCCTGTAAAAAGTTAATATTTCATAAAACACCAAGAAACTGACCTTGACTTCCAGAAGAGTCTAAAGCAGTTCCCAACTTTATATTTAAGACATTGCCAAGTCTGAGCTTTCCAACAGGTCCCCTGAGATGAGACAGGAGTTGGGCCTCAGTGGGCCCACAAAACAGGTCAGCTGTCCTCCCTACTGGCCCACTGTCCTGCCCCACCAGGAAACCCGACTCACAAGGACTTGTCTGTCTGGTCCAAGGGTGACATTAAAGACTAGAAGCTCTGTCAATTATCACTTGTATCTGCTTGCTCTTTATTGCAGACATTTATAAATTGAGGCTTATGGATCTAATCAACTCCAAAAAAGATGATCATTCACTGGACTTCCAGGTGTTCTAACAGAACAGAGAGAACTGTAGAATCAAATACCATGCTTTGTACTTAATGGAGAAAGAAGTTCCTGGAATGATCCAATTTTGGACACAGCCCCCGCTATATATCCATGTCATCACTCCCAATGCAATGACAATGCATGCTGCGTCTCCTGGAGAACCAGGAACGCTGCTGGAGAAGTAGAGTGAGCATTTAGCCGTTCTGCCATGTGGACCTGATCCAGCCATCCACAGGCAACCTCCCGTTCTCTGATGAGCCATTCTGTATTGGCAATGAAATATTTCATATCATGGGCTCTTCTTGGCAATGGTCCTTAGTAGTCCAAATGGGCAGATTAAAGCACTGGATGGCAGCCAATTGCCTTGCAGGCTTTGCATAAACCACTCATAACAAGAGTCTTGGAAGGAAGGAGTCTCCTCCTTCCCCAGGTGAACAGGGTGAGGTCCAGCAAAAAGAAAAGCTGCCAGTCTCTGTATCTTCACTCTCACGTACATTTCCATCTGACCAATGAAGGAAGACAGGTAGACATGAAGGACGAGCGCATGGGGTGAACCAATCAGCAGAGGACTCTGATGGAAAAATTGTGAATCACGGTCACACACAGAATTGTCAGAGTCTGCATTTGTAAGGTTGTATTACTGTAAATTCCACTGGACTTACTTTTCTAAGCCCACCAAGAGGAAGAATAGGCATGTGGACTCCACATCTCTCCTTGCTATTTCTATAAACTGGGATCTGGAACATTATTCTGATTCAGGGGAGGGCCTAGGCCCCAGCCAGAATCTGTACATCATATTCTAAAGCTGAATGAGGGCAGTCCTGGGAACTCTGGCAACACTTCCTGGGTGACAGCTCTTCCCACAAGAAGGGCACCCCATGCTATACAAGACCTTCTTCCCATTCCACAGATGCTCTCCAAGACTTCAGCCCCACATTCATAAACATAAACCTTGCCCAAGAGACACAAGATGAAGAGAATCAGGTCATTTGCTAGAGGATTCTAAAAGTCCCCACAATTGTAACAGGAGGTCACTGTGCCACGAGGGCTGTGGGCAAGCAGACAAGGAGAAGGCTGAGTCCTGAATGGGGGATGGTTCACTACATATTGAGTCAACAAGTACCACCATGGCAATCAACTCCATGCTTTCCTTTCACAGATGAAGAAATTGAAACCCAAAGATGTAATGGGGCCTGCATGGTCACAGAGCAGAATCCCAGCGAGGGCTTAGGGATCCTGTTCCAGGCCTGCTCTTTCCAATCCTGCCAGCTAGGAGACCCTGCCAAAGAAGCCACTGGAATCTAAGAGAAACCACTGTGGGGAAGGTCTGCTTTCAGGACCACTACATGGACAGCAGGATCCCCATTCTTGGGAGCAGAGCCCTCAGTGCCTCTGTCCTTCTCATTCCCATCCCTCTCTAGGACTAGTGCCAAACAACTCCTCCATGAACTCACTTCCCAATGCCAAACCTGGGACCACCTTGGACAAAAAGCCAGGTCCATGTGGCATGCCAACACATAGAAGAAGAGAAAACACACCTACCAAAATATGCTACATGCACAGCAGCAATGATAGAAGAGAAGTAAAACCAGTAACAACACTCTGTGTGGAGTGTTGGAGGGGATGGCATTTAGGATGGTCTTATCTGGCTCTTGCCCTCCAGGAGCTCACCATTTTGGGAGGGGGGAGGGGAAGCAGAGACCTTCTCTCTAATAACCGTGCTACAACGCGTGCTACGGAACTTGCTCAAATTGAGGCAAAAGAGGTTAAAGTGACCTCGAGCTCACTTTCATTTTTTTCTAACACAAGCTAGCCCTCAATAAAATTTGAGTTTCAGAAGTAAACCCCAAACACAAAGAAATGTGTAAATGTCATGGGTGTGGTAATTGCTGGTGTTTTTCTATTTTTTATTTTTCTGACTACACTACATAGAATTTTGCTTCTTTCAGTTTGTTCAGTCCTGCTTGTAAATAACATCTGTCAACCATATGCCTTCCCGGATCATCAGCAACAGAGCTCTAATATAAGGCCATGTGCATGTGGCCGTAGCAGCTTCCGTGAGTCCTCCAGGCTCCACCCCTCTGCCCTGCCCTCTCTGGTCACTGTCCATCACTTGTGCCAGATAATTCCTGTCACTTGGCAACAGGTGGCCTGCTGAGATCTGGCTTCCTGACGTTGAGCTAGAGACCTCCCATCCAGGGAGGGAACGTGAGAGAGGAGGCACTGCCCCCACCCAGGCTTTCCTGTGGTTAACCAAACCCTCAGCTATTTTTAAGCAACTACCAAAGCCTGCCCCATGTGTCATCACGGTTTTGACATGTGCCACCACCTTTGATAAAGACAGTGAATCTGCAGTCTGCCTTCTGGGAAATACTGTGTGTCCTGCTCTTTTGACACTTGTCCCCCAGCTAGGGTTGTGTAACGGTAGTAGGCAGTTTAGAAGTTCTGGCAGAGATGGGCTTTCCCATAAGCAAGCAGATGCAGGCCTACCTGTTCACATGCTGCGCTAAGCCAACGATGCCAGAATTCCAACTGGTTTCTGCTTTGGGCTGCAGAGTATTCCTAGGCATACGCTAAGGAGAGGCTTAGCACAGCCACCCTCTTCACTATCCAAACGTGGATTTATCCAGTTCATACCACGATCCTAGAGATCCAGGGGGAGGGAAGATGGATCCTCTATATGTTCAAACAGGAGCTACTTTTGCTTCACATTTGTGGTCAGCCTGACTCTCTGTCCCAGCTGCAAGTGAACCCCTATAGCTACAGAGTGCAGGTCTTCCAGGGGGAGAACGCAGACAATGTGGTGCTCTCCAGAGCGCCCCAACCCCACGCCTCAGGGAGGCCACCACCCAGCATAGCCTGCAGTTGCCTGAGAGAGTTGTGTCCTTCCCTGGGCCACTCACGGTTTTGACATATCCCGGATATTAAGATGCTGAATCTTCTTGCAGCTTTCTGAGGATGTCTACCTCTCTGTTTTAACATCAATACAGTTATTTAAATAATATTATTTATTAAGCAAATGTTTGTTCACATCTACCACGTTCTAGGCACTCTTGTAGGCATCAGAGATGATGTAACTACCCTTGTAGACAGTATATATTCTAATAAAAGGGCAGATGATAAATAACAATTACATAGTAAAATAATCATATGATAAAAGTTCTCTTATTATATGTGCAGGAGTGTGGGTACTAAAATTGGAGTATGGCCTCCAATGTACTGTGGAGGACCCTCATTCACACAATTAAATCCCTAGGGAAATCCTCTGTGATTGGTATTATTAGTTTCACTTGACCAATAAGAAAATCAAAGTTCAGATCACACAAACCCCAAAGCAGAAGTGCCCAATTTTGAACCTGTGTCTGACTCCAAAGTCCATTATCATTCCATTTCCCCGTCTCTACCACTGGAGGAAGGGAGACCAGGACAGGCCTTTAAACCTTACGGAAAGGGTCTTTGGGTCCCACTTCCTCTGCCTGA
>PJEM01017870.1:0-20495 GCA_004023845.1 Helogale parvula
TAGGCCCCACCCACGAGAGCTACCAGGCTCCGCCCCATTCCTGCCTCCGCCTCTTGCCCCAGGCCCCGCCCCCACGAGCCCTTCAAGACAGCACCTCTTACAGTCCCCGCACACCTGCTCTAAACCCACCTCTTCCTGTCCCCGCCCCCTCCCAGGCCCCACCCCACGCACCTCACAGGGGCCCCAGCCTGCAGCGAGCTGGCGCGCGTAGTCATCCGCCACATGCTGCCTGGAGGTCCCGCTGACCGCATCGTGGTGCTGCAGCACAGCCATCGCTTCATCTGCAAGTAGATGGTGAAGCAGGTGGGGCTCTGCAGGACTCCCGACCCCAAGGAGACGGGAAAGGTCACGGCTGGGAGGGCAGGGTTCTGAGGAGCTTTAGGAAGGGAATCGAGGGGGCAGCCGAGGGCCTGGTGTCCCGCTTCAGACATGCTCCCGTCCCTTCAGCCGGACACCTACTGAGGGGTGCACTGTCTCCCGAGCCGTAGGGTCCCACGTTGGCCGCCGGACCCGCCAGCGCCTCCAGCTGGTTGCACACCTAGGGGGCAGAGAGGGTGTGTTGGGGCCCCGGCCCTGTAGGGAGCCCCGGGGCGCCCCCTTGAGCCCCCGGCCCGCTCACCTGCAGGAAGTTGTAGCTGAGGCGTTCGTAGCGTTTGAGGGCCGGCCGGCTGGAAAAGTAGCCAGTCCAAAACTGGTGAGGGCCGTCGGCGTAGGGAAAGAAGTCATCCTGTTTTACGGACCTGCAGCCGCAGAGGCATCGAGGTAGGGTCAGGCCCCGAAGGGCATGCCGGCACCCCCCCCAGCTCCCCTTTCTCCCCAAATACCAGGTGAGGTTGGCCTTGTTCAGCTCCCAGAGGTAACAGGCGGGAGTGGAGTAGAGAACATTGACGCGGCTCCCATTGGCTTGCTGCAGGGGGGAGGTGTCCGCGTGTGAGCCCTCGGAAGTCTGCACCTTCCCGGGGGTCCACAGTTGTGCACAGACATCCTCACACACGTGTGCACGCAGCCATGCATGCAGTAGGTTCAGATTCTCTTAACACCCATTTTGAGTGTAAAACAGTGGCCAAGCGTGGAACTGAATTCTGCCAGAAGCATGGAAGGAATTTCACGGATGCAAGAATAAACCTGAAAGTTTTACTAAACTTGCTTTAAAATTTCCTATTATTTTTTTATTTTTTAATGTTTATTCATTTATTTTTATTTTAACATTTATTCATTTTTGAGAGAGAGTATGAGCACAGGAAGGGCAGAGAGCAAGGAAAACACAGAATCTGAACCAGGCTCCAGGCTCTGAGCTGTCAGCAGAGAGCCGGACGCAAAGCTTGAATTCACAAATGACGAGATCATGACCTGAGCCGAAGTCGGACACTTAACCGACTGAGCCCCCCCCCACAAACATTTTTAATAATAAAATTGGAGGGGCGCCTGAGTGGCTCAGTTAAGCGTCTGACTTCGGCTCAGGTCATGATCTCAGTTCGTGAGTTCAAGCCCCACATTGGGCTCACTGCTGTCAGCGCAGAGCCCGCTTGAGACCCTCTGTTCCCACTGTCTTTCTGCCCCGCCCCTGCTTGCACTCTCTCAAAACAAATATTGTATAAACTCATTAAACCCTAACAGCCTTATCAGGTGGGAGCCACCATTGTGCCCATTTTGCAGAGAAGAAAACTGAGGCAGAGGGCTTAGAACCTTTCTCAAGGTCACCCAGCCAATAAGCAGCAAGCTAAGGATTTGAAGTGAGGGACTCGGTTTCCAATAGAATGTGCAGCGCGCAGGGAAGCAGTGAGCGGCAGGAGTAAACCAGTGAGCCAAGGCGTTCCGGGCTCTGCAGAGTCCTGGGGAAGACCGGGAAACGTCTGCTGGAAGGACCCTGGGGATGCTCCCGAGTGTTTCTGATGAAACGGCAGTGAGCAGAAGGGGAAGACGTGGAGACAAGGGGCCTTTCTTTCTTTTTTAATGTTTGTTTCATTTATTTTGAGAGAGAGAGAGAGTGAGCAGGGGAGGGACAGAGGCAGAGGGAGAATCCCAAGCAGGTTCCGCACCATCAGCCCAGAGCCGGACTCAGGGCTCAAACTCACAAACTGTGAGAGACCTGAACCGAAATCTAGAGTCAGATGCTTAACTGACTGAGCCACCCAGGTGTCTCAGAGACATTCCAGATGGGAAAGGCCCAAAGATGTCTGAGTCTTGATTCCCAGAACCTGTTTGGTTATACAGCCGGAGGAAATTAAGATCGAAGTAGAGTTAAGATTGCTAATCAGCTGACCTTAAAGTAGCTCATCTGGAAAGTTCTGCTAGGCTTTAAAAATAGAAGAAGGAGGGGGCACCTGGGGATAAGTGTTTGTCTTCAGCTCAGGTCATGATCTCACACTTCGTGGGTTCGAGCCCCACGTGGGGCTCTGTGCTGCCAGCTCAGAGCCTGGAGCCTGCTTCGGATTCTGTGTCTCCCTCTCTCTCTGCCCCTCCTCTGCTTGCGCTGTCTCACTGTCTCACTCTAGAAGCCAGACAAGGCAAGGCAATGTTCCCCTAGAGCTTCCAGAAGGCGCCCGGCCCTCCTGACGTCTTGACTTTAACCCAGTGAGAATCCTGTCAGGCTTTCTGCCTGACAAAAGCCGAAAATAATATATTTCTGTTGTTTTCAGCCGCTACACTTGTTGGTAATTTGTCATTGCAGCAATAGAAAGCGAAGAGAGGACCCGTGGCTGCGCAGATGAGCCAAGGGCCAGGGACACGAGCGCACCCGCGCACCCGGGCACCTTACCTGGGCGTTGACCAGCTGGATGAGCCTGTCGAGGTTCCTGAACCACATGTTGGCATTCTCATACTGGAAGTCTGAGCCCATGGTCATTATGGTGTGGTTGGTGCGGTAGTGCTGGCCCTGCAGGTGGGATGGAGAACTCTCAGGCCGGGGTGACCTGGACCACGCCCGTGTACCGCTCTGTCTTGGTGCACGTGTGGTCACGAGTATGGGTGCACACGGAGGAGTGGAGGAAGTGGGTCGTGCGGGAGCACAGGGACACATGTGGACCCACTACACAGATGAGGGCACGGAGGCACCAGGTCATGTGGTCTCGTGGCCCTGGCGAGCATTTTGGGTGGCAAATGTTGTCGCGGTCTTTTTTTTATGTTTATTTTTTTGAGAGAGAGAGAGGCACAGAGTGTGTGCAGAGGAGGGGCAGAGAGAGATGGAGATACAGAATCCAAAGCAGGCTCCAAGCTCTGAGCTGTCAGCACAGAGCCTGAAATGGGGCTCGAACTCCCAAACCGTGAGATCATGACTTGAGCCGAAGTCAAACACTTAACCGACTGAGCCCCCCAGGTGCCCCTTGTCTGCAGTCTTCTAATTGGAATTGCACACGGGGCACCGGGGGGGGGTGGGGGGGGTGCTGTCGGGTAAGCATCTGACTCCTGGTTCCGGTTCCAGTCGTGATCTCATAGTCAGCGAGATCGAACCCCATATCGGGCTCCATGCTGACGGCCTGGAGCCTGCTTGGGAATCTCTGTCTCCCTTTCTCTCTGACCCCCACCCCTGCTCGTGCACGCTCCCTCTCTCTCGAAAAGTAATGTTTAAAAAATGCATACAAACCTGAAAGGGTAATGTGGTGATGGGGAGGAAGTGTTCCTTCCTCCAAGTGCTCTAAGACGGGGTCAGGGAACGGCCGGGCCGCGCAGAGCGCCCAGCGCGCTGCGAACACCGACCTCACGGGCGCGCACCGTACGGTTACCTGGGCAGTGGCCAGCTGCAGGAAGTAACTGACCAGCTCCTCCGCGTTGTACTCAGGGCTGCGCCGGTCCTCCACAAACGGCTTGTCGGCACACAGCGTGTCCCAGCACAGGTTCTCAGGCGGGTTGTACATATTGGGGAGCACACCTGCGTGCCACGTCAGGCTCAGGAGGTGGCCCTGCGCCCCAGACCAGCCCTGGGATCAAAGCCTGGCACGCCCCACCCGAGAGGGACTTCAGAATTTGCACGGCCCTGTGTGAAGCGCAAATGCTGATCCTTGTTCGTAAATCATTAAGAGTTTCAGGACAATGACAACAGAGTATAAAACCAAACCCGGGTCCCATGCCCCTGGGGCCGGCCCTACCCCCACCCCAACTCCTTACTGGTAAAGAGGTCGGCCACTGGGGGCTTCAGGCTGGCACTAGCCCGCCAAACCTGCTCCATCTCTAGCTTCTCTTTCCGCAACTGCTTATCTTGATAATCGAGACGCCCAAAGAAGAAGCCATCAAAGCCCATCTGGGGGTGGGGAGGGATGAGGAGCGGGATCAGAGGGCAGGAGGAGTAGGTGCCTAACCCTCCCATCACCCACCGCCAGCCCCCTCAAAGTGGAGCACCGGTAGAAAAAGCAGGTCTGAAACCGGAAGGCCTCCAGCTTATTTCGAAGCTTGGGGGAGGGTCAGATCACAGGGTGGGAGAGCTTGGAGGCGCAGGTCACACGCTAGAACAGACCTCCACCTTCCCCAGCTCGCAAAGAGGCCGGGCTCAAGGCTTCCCCCCTTCTGCCACCTGAAGGAGTCAAGAGCATGGAAAAGAGAGCCGGGTCGTGGCAAAGATTATGAAGCTAGTGGAAAGGAAGGGCAGGCCTCCACCTGGCCCAGGGAGGAGCTGGGATTGCAGCAAATGGGGGTGGGGCCAGAGCTCCAATGAGGGGCAGGTGTGGGGCCTTGGAGGCGCCAGCTGGCGTGGAGTCAGCCTGGACCAAGGCAAGGCAGAGAGGCTGGGGGTGGGGGGTCAGGGGTAGCAGTAATGAGATTCACAGTTCACCCAAGGGGGCAGGGTGTCAAGGGGCCAGAGGGCCAGGGAACAGGGCCTGGTCCCCATGAGCTTGCAGGCGAGGGCGGGGCTTGATGGCCAAGGGAGGAGTCAGAGCCATGAATGGGCAGCTCAGGAGAGGTTGGGAAATCACCTGTGCGAACAGCGAGGCCTGCTCCCGAGAGTGACCGAAGGGATCAATGTGCCAGGCCACACGGGGGCGCCCGTCTTTGCCAAATGTGTTTTCCAGGAAGCGCAGTCCAAGTGTCATCTGGTCTATGATGGCCCCATAGTGGGTGGCTGCCTCATCATTCATCACCCAGCCACCGTTGGCAAACTCCAGGCGCCCTGTGCCGGGAAAGACAGAGTCTGGGTCGATTGTGAGGCCCAGGAATGGGGCCAGGGGTGGCAATGCAGGGGATAAGGAGGCCTGCCTGCAAACCCAGGCCTGGAGGGAGAAGAGGGGTCACTCCCAGACCAGTGTAGCCAGGTAAGGAACAGAGGGCATCCTGCATGGCAGGCTTCCCTGAGGATCCCCTGGAGGTGGGGCTTTGAAGGATGCATAGGAGTTCTATAGATAAAGGGAAAATCCAGGGAGGCAAAGCCACATGCACATACAGGCCGCACATGGCATGATAAAATCTCAGAAGTCAGGGTGTCAGAAACACAAGCTGAGCTGGGCTTCCTCTTTTCACTTCCTTGGGGCAGACTCACCCTGGCGCACTAGATCCCGCACGACTTCCTGTGTCGCATTTGTCTGCTGGTGCCACCAACGGGAAAAGAAGGCAATCTCCACATAGATGAATCGGCGGGTGGGCTCCACCAGCAGGGAGGAGATGACCGAGTCTAGGATGTACTGCACACCTGCGTGCTGGACGTCATTATAGACTGTGGACACAGGGGTCAGGCGGTCAGGGACGACACAGGGGCCCATGCTGGGCATTGTCCCCACCCTAACGTCCAGGACCCAGAAAGGATCTGAAGGGCTCAAGGGGCCATGGGAGCCCCAGGGGTAAGTCCCCCACGCTCTACTCACGGCCATAGAAGTACTGGTCGACCGTCTTGAGCCAGCCCACGTCGTCATGTGTGTGGGCCACCAGGTGCACATTGAGCATGTCCGGATGCACCGCAGGGCATGTCTGCACAGGGACCCCAAATACACACATGCTGTCAGTTACCCTAGGTTAAGAAGGAAGCCGGGGTAGGGGCTGGGGGTGGGGGGCATAGATAAGTCTTGATCTAGAGGTGAGGGCCTCAGAGAAATGGGGCTTGGCCTCTCCAGGGAGGACACACGCAGAGCTGGGCATACAGACACAACTCCCACTGGACACAACCCCTCAGGGAGGCTCATTCACACGGTGGGGAAATGGTAAGACAGTAGCTGATGTTTATTAAGCAGTTGCAAATACCAGGCAGTCACCCTGTGGGGGGGGGGGGGCAATATCTCATTTTCAGAGGAGACCAGTGCAGATCAGAGTGGTTAAGTGACTTGCCCCAGGTCACGCAGCCAGGAAGTCAAGGAGCCACACTGGAACTCGGCGCGGGCTGACTCCAGAGTCCCAGCTCTCAAGCAACGCCCCCCCCCCACACACATACACAGATATGTTCAATCACACAGGTGCATGCAAAGTCCAGGCAAGCCAAACCACGCAAGCAGGGAGGCAGGTACAGAGAGCCCCATTCTCAGACACGCACAACCAGACCTTTCGACGACGGAAAGCATGCCCTCAGACCACACTATCATGTTCACAATCATTCACTAGGCACCCACAGAACAAACCCACCCACACCTCCCAACCCTACTCGGGGCTCCACTCGACCTTGTGTACATTTCCGCCCGCCGGCGGCGCTCACCTCATATCCCGCGGCCCGAGCGCCAGGCGCCGCCAGCAGCAACAAGAGGAAGGAGAGAGGCGGGAGCGGTGGCTGGAGCGCGCGGGAGCTCGTCCCGGGGCCTGCCGCGCCCCGGCCGCCACCGCCAGCGCGGACCCCCGAAGGCCGCGAGTCGGCGCCCATGGCTCAGCAGCCGCCGCCGCCGCCACTGCCACCGCCGCCGCGGCGGCTTCCTGGGGGTTCCCGGGCCCAGCAAAGGCTGGGCAGACGCCCCGCCCCCCAGGATCCGACCTGGCCAATGGTTGCTGGCGGGGGCGGAGCTAAAGTGCTGCCGGGACGGCGTATCACGGGACAAAGGCTGTACTTTTGGCTACCACTGGGGACTTTAGGAGCGTAAGGAGGCGTTGGGCGTGTCCCACCCTAGAGTGCTGGTTTGGCCAGAAGAGCCTTAAGTGTCTCTCTGCCTCCGAGTGGCCTCGGAGTGCCCCCTTCTCCCCGTGGATGCATCGGTCTCAGATTTTCCCACAGGTGTAATTTGGCTAGGAGGTGGGAGTGTGCGCACAGGATCCTAGGGTGTCCCATTGACCTTCATGGCTAGGGTCTTGGAGGGACCTCGCTGGGCTAGGAGCAGGGGTTGAGGACAGTCCTGTTCTGTCCTACGAGGTTTAGGGATACAGGAACTGCTCTGGGAGTGCTGAGGTCGGATGGCACCCAACCTAGTTGGAAGAAATACCCTTGGTACCCAGGTGAAGAGTGATCAGTGCGGGGAGGACTCCGTCTTTCATGCTTTTCCCAATCCCTGTCAGTCCATCCAGTTTGCTCATATCACCCAATCTGTCTGATAAGAAAATCAAAGCCCACAATCCTCAGGTCAGCAGAGCCTATCTATTGGATTGCCAGAGGACAGAGGTCACTTGCCAGTGACAGAGGTCACTTCTCCAGCAGCTGACTTAAGTCACAAGGCTTGTGAAATAAGCCAGGAAACCACCAGGAGGCTCCAGGCTACAGTCTCACCAAAGGCCTGACTGAGTGGAGGAGCTGGAGCCCAGCCCCCTACCAGGAAGAGCACCCGCAATGCACAGAAAAGAACAGCCAGAACGCAAAACTTTATTATTAACTGCTTTTGGCATCAACAAAAATGATCTCGTTTTTGTGGACACATCTAGAAACATGGACAGCATCTCCCCCTGCAGCAGGCAGGTTGGGGGAGGCAGGCAGAAGGGGTAGGCCTAGGTAGGGCATTCCCATCTGCCCAGCAGAAGGAATGGAATCCCAGGGAAAGGGTCAGGTTCCCTCCAGCCAGCTGCGGACCCTCCGACTACCTCACTCAGGGAGGCCCAGGACAGCAGCTGAGCAGCCAGGAGCCAGGCCTGGGGGAAGGTGGATGGAGTGGTTCTAGGCTGACATCACCAGGGAGGCGTCATGGGCTGCGGGTTCTGCAGATATGACATCACCACGGCAGAGATGGACAGCCTGAGACAGGAGAGAGGGGTCAGTCCAGGATGGGTAGGCTGGGGTCCCCCACTCCCGTTGACTCAGGGGTCCTCCTTCTCCAGGGCCAGACTCACATGAAGCTACTCATCATCTGTTTAGTGTCCTCAGAGCTCCGGGAGTTGGCAAAGCTGATGAAGGAGCAGTAGACGGCGACCCAAGCGCACCACTTCAGCTAGGGAAGGGTAGGTGGGTGGGCGGGCTTTGGTCAATGACAGGCACACCAAGGAGCCCTCCACCCCGCCCCACAGGGGCATTACCGGGCACTTGTTCCAAACGACTGATTCCACCTGATGCAGCTTGGACCTTGCCCCCAAGAGTCTCCCTCCGACCCTTCCCCCCTAGCCTCCTCCTGGTACCCCGTGTTTGGTCGTACTCTCTTGGCCTGCGTCTCTGACCCCTGCACATACTCTCAGGCCTACGAAGACGGGCCTCTGACACAACTCACGATGCCAGGAGCCCCGTTCTTTCAAAACTGCTTTAAAACCTGGCCCCACCCTCAGACCGACGTCCCACGTACCCACCCTGACCTCTCGCTTCCCTCACATCTCAGGTTTTCTCAGCCCAGCAATACCTAAGCCCCGCCCCCGGCCAGCCCAGGCCCCGCCCCCTCAGCGGCAGCCCCGCTTCATTCCGAATCCGCGCCTCCGACGAGTTTCGCGGTCAGGCGGAGCTACGCCGCAGGAAACTCGGCGCCGCCCACCTTGAGCATGAGGCCGCACATGCTGAAGATCATGCCGAGCAGGTTCATGTAGTCTGGCGTCGGGTCGTCCAAAGCCGGGTTACACTCGCTGGGCGGGGGCTTGTACCTGCGGCAGGGGCAAGGGTCAGAGGCACTCAAGTCCCAGCCCCGAGATGGACAAGCGCTTCCCTGGGCCTCGCCCCCACAACCCGAGGCCTGCACCCAGGACGTGGGGGGTCCTCACCTCAGCACTTTGTTCGGCCTCCGTGGGTCCGACATGTTGTTAGTGGACATGGCGGGTCGGAGGTCGAACCTCTTCCGCTGCGGGAGGGGCAGTTTCCGGCGCGGCAACCGAGGGTGGCTTTTAGAGTAGCACCCACAGACTTCGAGCTTCCGTTCCCAGCGGCGGGGGCCAGGGCGCCTCCCAGCCAGGGGACAGACAATCAGAAGAAGCCAAAAATGTTCCTTGAACACAAAATGTGGGGAAAGAAGCCTGGGAGCTGGAATCAGGCTTCCGTAGTCCCCACATTATCTCTAAAGAGCCAAAAATGGGAACCGGAAGTGGGAGACAGGAAGTAGAGCGCGGAAGACAACAAGGTTACATCCAAGCGTGGGTTCCGAGGCCTCGGAATCTTCGGTGCGAACCGATTTTAGGCAGTGGCGGGAAGGTCCTGACACAAATGGCTTTCCCTGAACCAAAACCGCGAGGCCCGGAGCTGCCGCAGAAACGCGTGAAGACGCTGGACTGCGGGCAGGGGGCAGTGCGAGCCGTACGATTTAATGGTGAGCTCCCTCTTGGTTCCGTGTCCTCCTAGCTCCTGAGGCCCGCAGCCCTATAATCCTCCTCCCTCGGTGTTCCTCAGTGGATGGCAATTACTGTCTGACGTGCGGCAGCGACAAGACCCTGAAGCTGTGGAACCCGCTGCGGGGGACGCTGCTGCGGACGTACAGCGGCCACGGCTACGAGGTGCTGGACGCGGCCGGGTGAGCTGGGGGCCGGGCCGCGGGTACGGGGGCCGAGGTCGGGATCGGAGGTCAGCTCTGACCGTCCCTTCCCTCCTTTGCCGTCTAGCTCCTTTGACAACAGCAGCCTCTGCTCCGGCGGCGGGGACAAGGCGGTGGTGCTGTGGGATGTGGCGTCGGGGCAGGTCGTTCGCAAATTCCGGGGCCACGCGGGGGTGAGTACAAGCAAGAAGAGGCCTCGTTAGAGCGTGGATGGCGGAGAGGACCCGCACTGTCGTGTAGGTGGTGACAGGGAACCCCCCCACCCCCAACCACTACAGAGCAAGCATCCTTTCCCCACGGCCCAGCATGCAGTTTCCCCAGAACCTTTCACGTCCCCTATCTCTTGCCTTCGCATTGGGAACCCAGCATTTATCCTAGTCGTCCAAAGTCCAGCCTCCTCAGGGGGCCTGGGTGGCTCAGTCGGTTAAGCCTCAGGCTTCCTCGAAGGTCATGATCTCACGGTTCGTGGGTGCAGAGCCCCACGTCCAGCTCCGTGCTGACAGCTAGCTCAGAGCCTGGAGCCTGCTTCAGATTCTGTATCTCCCTCTCTCTCTGACCCTCCCCTGCTCGTACTGTCTCTCTGTCTCTCAAAAACAAATAAAAGACATTAAAAAAAAAAATTCAAAGCCCAGCCTCCTGAGTGCCAATCCCTGTTTCTCAGAAGGTGAACACGGTCCAGTTTAATGAAGAGGCCACGGTCATCCTGTCTGGTGAGTCTGGGGCCTAGGCAGGGGGCTGACCTTGCAGCTTAAACCTGACCTCACCTTCATGCCGGCCTCACAGGCTCTATCGATTCCAGCATACGCTGCTGGGACTGCCGGTCTCGAAGGCCTGAGCCAGTGCAGACTCTGGACGAAGCGAGGGACGGCGTCTCCAGTGTGAAGGTGTCGGACCATGAGATCCTGGCAGGGTGAGTGGAGCCAGGACCTCACCCCGCCCGGGTGCCACGGGGGACCACCGCAGCCTATCTGCTTACATTGTAAATCTACCTTTCTCCCCTCAGCATTCAAGGCCCCCGCACAGTCTGGTTGGTCTCTGCTGACTTTTCAGCTTTTAGCCATTCTCTGTCTCATTTCTCTTAATGTGCTAAGGACACTCTCACCCCAGGACCTTTGCATTTGCTCTTCTCTACCTGGACTCCCTTTCTAATTACTCATAGCGTTTCTTGAATGTCACCGGCATAGGATTGTTTTAGTCAATGCGCGTGCAGCAATGAATGAAATAGGGGAAAATCTGTGCTCACATAGGGTTGATACTCTAGTTGCTGGAGGCAAACAATTAAAATTCCCAAGCCCGGGTGCCCAAGTGTTGCCACAACCTAGAGGAGTGCCATTCCCCCCGCGGGGACAGCTGGGGCTGCCCAACCCATTGCCGGCTGGCTCCCACACATTTCCTCCTGGACCACACATGTTTGTCTCCGAATCCTTCAAGTCCCAGTTTAGATGTCACCTCCTTGGGGAGGCCTTCCTCGATCACTCTCAGTCAGCAAGGCTCTACGACAGCAGAAAGTGCTCCTGGCTTGGCTGCAGCTATGTCCCAATGACTAGCCCACAGAGGATGCTGGGTACACATCAGAAACAGGTGGGGTGGGTCCTGACTGGCGCCGGGCGTGTCTCAAAGCCAGTGCCTTGGAATTCCACTCATGAATTCACTTCAGTGCATATTTTCCATGGCCAGCCTTGACGGTGAGCATGACAGTGAAGGGGACACAGGAAGGGCAAGCCCACCATGGCCTCCAGGGTCCTGGCAGGGTCAGGGAGGGTCCTGGGACTGGAGCCATAGGCCTACTGGCCCTGGGTGATGCTTCAACTGGACCCATCCTCTTGCAGCTCCGTGGATGGCCGGGTGAGGCGCTATGACCTGAGGATGGGGCAGCTCTTCTCAGACTACGTGGGCAGTGAGTGTAGCCAGGCCGTGGGGCAGGCAGGGGAGGCGGGGGCAGCAGATGGGGCCCGAGTCTCACCCGCCGCACCCCTCCCCACCCCGCAGGCCCCATCACTTGTACCTGCTTCAGCCGGGACGGGCAGTGCACCCTGGTGTCCAGCCTGGACTCCACGTTGCGACTTCTAGACAAGGACACGGGGGAAATGCTGGGCGAGTGAGTCCTCGGGGTTGTGCTCCCCCCCCAGCCCCCAGCCCTGCCCCTCCCCGAGTCCTAGCCCCTTCTGATCCCACCCACCCCCAGGTACACGGGCCATAAGAACCAGGAGTACAAGCTGGACTGCTGCCTGAGCGAGCGCGACACGCACGTGGTCAGCTGCTCTGAGGACGGAAAGGTGTACTTCTGGGACCTGGTAGAGGTGAGCCTCCTCACGCCAACTCTGTGCCAGGGTGCGTCCGTCACTCCCACGCCTGGAAAACAGAGTGCTCTTAGAGGGAGGAGCCGGGAGGAGCGAGTGGCAGGATGAAGCAGGAGAGACCTTCCTGGCAAAGGGAACAGTGTGTGCGAAGGCTTGGAGGTGTGGCCCACGCGGTCAGGAGATGCCAGCACTGTGGGGCGGCGGCGGCGGCGGCATGGTTAAGCAAGGCCACAGTAGCCAAGCCGAGACGGAGCCATGGTTCGGGAAACCTGAGCTATCTCGGAACATCCCCGTGGTTTCTCGTCCCAAACCCTGAGCCCTGTCCTGCTGCATCTGTTGGGGATGTCAGGCTGGGGACAGACAGTTCTGGCCTAATGCAATCAGGGCTGAGGCTTAGCCAGGGAAAGTAAGCCCCCTCGGAGGGTGGAGGGAATGGTAGGGGTCAGGCTCTCTGGGAACTAAGAACACGCCAGTGTTCTCTGCCTGCTTCGCAAGTCTGGTAGACAGGAGATCACCGTGAAGGTGTCTGGCCTGAGCACCTAGAAGGTTGGGGGCACCTGAGGGGTTCCTTTTGGGGCAGCTGAGGTTTGCGGTGCTGGGGAAGCGATCCGAGGCAGGTGGCTGGAGGTCAGGGGAGAGACGCACACCGGTAACTGCCCCCCCCCCCCCGTTCGCTCCACAGGGCGCCCTGGCGCTGGCCCTGCCCGTGGGTCGTGGTGTGGTGCAGTCGCTGTCCTACCACCCCCTGGAGCCCTGCCTGCTGACCGCTGTGGGGGGCAGCGTCCACTGCTGGCGGGAAGAGGCTTACGAGGCGGAGGGTGGCACAGGCTGAAGCTGGGGGACCCACCGCCACCAAGGACACAGACACAGACTCGAGGCTCACAGACACCATTTATTGTGGACATGCCGCTGAGCAGGGGGCGAGGCGAGGACTGGGCGTGCGCGCGAATAAATAGGAGGGGAGGCCTCACAGGTGCGGGAGCCGCTCAGTCCTCGTTCTTCTCCGGCATGAAGGCGTCTGTCTTCTGGGCAAAGGTTTCAGCCACGAGCAGGGGGAAGACCAGGGAGGCATCGGCATAGACCTGCGCAGGGGACCTGGGTGAACCCCGGGGCCCGTGGCCGCACTCTGGGAGACTGTGCCCCGCCAGCTGACCGCCCTCACCTTGACAGGCTCTGCGTCCACCCGGATCTTGCCCCAGGAGACCGCTTCGTCTGGCCTGGCACCCGAGTCCGAGCCGTCAAATTCCTGGGCCGTGTTGATGTAGACGGCATAGTCAGCCCCATTCCGCTGTGGGGAGGGGCAGGGTGAGCCGGGCAGGCAGAAGGACGCGGAGGCAGGGGACTAGTTAGAGGCTGAGGGACGTGTCCTGCCTGAAGGAGGCCCTTGGTGGCCCCTTTGCTCCAAAGGAAAGGACCACGTCGGTGCATGAGCAGAGGGAGGGGTTCGTAGGGTCGATGGGCAGAACTGCCCCCAACCCATCTGCCAGGAAGTCTCTTGCCCTGGTCGGTCAGGTCCCCATCACTGCTTACCCAGAACCTGCCACTGTCCCCCCACAGAAGCCAGAGGGTGCCTGTGAGCACCCGAGTGGCAGCCCTGGAGGCCTGACTCCTAACTTCCCGTTCCCCACGGCCTCTTGAGTGTTTCTTGACTTAATTCTAGTGCCTCAGAGCCTTTGCACTGGCTGTTTTCTGTGCTCCCGGGTTGGATTTCCCAGAACTTCCCTTTCCTGAAGAGCACTCCTTTCTCTTGCCATCTTGTCATCTGTCAGTTTTTCCCATAGCAGTTACTGCCACCTGGCGTGCATGGCACCGGTCTGCTGCCCATCTCCCTGACGAGAACCTCAGTCCAGGAGGGCAGGGATCGTGGCCTGTCTGGTCCACAGTTGCACATGGCACAGGCCTGGCACGTAGGCACGTCTGCGGGGCAAGCCCGAGTGCCGCCCTCACTAGGGACCGAGTACTCTAACCCCACTCACCATGAGGTTGGCATTGGCGATGTGGTGCTTGACCACACCCCCGCCCAGGATGATCATGCCCGTGCGCTTGGCGAAGATGGCCTGCGTGTTGATGAGCCTCAGGTCTGGGAGGAAAGTGCTGTGGTCAGGCCATAGGCCCAGCCAGCCCTCCCTCCCCACCCCTCCTCGCCCTCCCCACCCCCCGCTCCCCGCTCCTCTTTCGCCCTGGCACCTCACCCTCAACGATGTCCAGGACCAGGCCTGGCTTCTTGTAGGAATGGAAGAAGATCATGTCGCCCAGGGAGCCATCTGTGAGCGCTGGGCTCAGCACGGGGATGCGGTTCTGGGAAACGGTAAGGCAGGAGAGCAGCTGGACCGCAGAGCCCAGTGGGGGCCGGCTGGTGCCCATCCCAGCGGGATCCCCTCCTCCCCGCCTGACTCTGGGCAGAGTGCTTACGTTCCCCGGGGCCTCCGTATCCTCAACTCAAGTGTTGCAGCAGCACCTGCCTCACAGGTGAAGACGCATAGGTGACCAAACCCACACCAAATGCTAAGGATCGCGTCTGACAGACTGGTGGCCCTCATTATCCAACTGCTGGAGCCCAGGCTCTGGGGAGCATGGGACCACATGCCTCACCCCAAGAGGAAGGCCAGGCACGACCCCGGCTGATCCCAGGTGGTCTAGGCACAGAGCCAGGGCACCAAGACCACACTCTGCTGTGTCACCTCAGACAAACCACCTCCCCGCTGCGTCATGTTCTTCACCTAAGACTGGAGATGACGAGGGACCCCTGGGGGGCTCAGTCGGTGAAGCGTCCGACTTCAGCTCACGTCATGATGTCACAGTTCGTGGGTTCAAGCCCCACGTCAGGCTCTGTGCTGCCAGCTCAGAGCCCAGAGCCTGCTTCGGATTCTGTGTCTCTCTCTGACCCTACCCTTCTCATGCTGACTCTCTCTCAAAAATTAAAAAAAAAAAAAATTTAAAAAAGTGGAGATGATGAAAAGCATATTGACTCCCGATGTGGCTATGAAGATGAAACCAGATAGCACCTGCCAAAGCCTGGTATCTTTGCCCCACCCGGGGCCTCACCTTCTGGGCCCAGTAATACACGGATTCTGGGTTGTTGATCTCCTTGCCCAGCCGGGCGATCATCTTGGAAGGTGTCCACTTCACACCCTAGGAGGAGACATTGGCTTCCAGCAGCAGGGCCTCCCCGACTCCTACCATGCCTGCCCCCGGGTCACTCCTGCCCCACCTCCGTGTTCTGCTCCAGCACCATCTGGTCCAGAATGGGCATCAACCAGTCTTCAAATTTGCAGTAATTGTCATTGGGCACCAGTAGGTTTCCAATCCTGCAAACGTGAGGCATGTGGGCCTCGGGTCCCAGGACCCTCAGCCCAGCTCCCTTGCCCAGCACCTGTCAGGGTCCCCACCTATTGATCCCATTCTCACGTAGCTCCTTCCCCCTGAGGCTGAAATCGCCCAGGTACGTGGGTGCCAAGCACTTGATGAAATCTTCCTCGACACCGCCGGCTGTGGTCACTAAGACGTCCACCTACAGCCACAAGTCAGTGAGGTTGGCCGGGGAAGAAGGACCCTGCCCGCATCCGAGGCAGGGTTCGTAATTCCCAACCTTCATCCAGTGACTCAGGGAAAGCTCTACTACAAAACAAAAGTAGATTTAAAAAAAAGAAAAAACAACAACAACAAAAAACAATCTTATTCCAAGACAAAACTAGATTGCGTCCCTCTGCTTAAAACTGGCCCTGTGGGGGCACCTGGGCGGTTCAGTCAGTTAAGCGTCTGACACAATTTCAGCGTAGGTCATGATCTCACAGTTCATGGATTCAAGCCTTGTGTTGGTCTCCATGCTGCAGTGGTGAACCTGCTTGGGATTCTCTCCCTCTCTCTGCCCTTCCCCAGAGCGTGCACTCTCTCTCTCTCTCAAAATACATAAACTTAAAAAATAAAAAAATACAACTGACCATGTCTCCCCACGTCATTTAAATGATCAATAATCTTGCCCCTAAGACCAAAGCCACATTCCCAGCAGGTCCCCACCATGTTGTGCTGCACGAGGTAACGAATGGTCTCACGGAGGCCTGAACTGATGAGATTGGATGTGTACCCCAGAAAAATGGTGCAGCCAGTAAGTGGGCGGCGGCTCTGGGTTAGGTCTGCATGATGGTCTTCATCCTGCGACAGCGGCTCTAGTTTCTTCTCTATCTAGGTGTAAAGGGGGAGTCCAGTTACCCTCACCCTCTGGCCCCAAACTAACCGGAGGACTCGCCCCCAGGTCCTGCCCACTCAGGGATAAGGAACCGCTTCTACCCGGAATCCTGGAACCTGGGAACGAACGGCTCCTGTGCAGGCTCCGCCCCATTCACAGCCCAAATCTCTGGACACACGCTCAGCTTTTACCCCTCTTTCAAGGAACTGAAGAGCATGACCTTTGCAGGTCCGGCCACCTTCCCGCAAACAGCAAATCCGAACTCAGACCCCGTCCTGACTTGCACCGTCCAGATCTCTTTCACTCTTTCACGTATAACCCGCCCCCTATCTAGAATCGGTTCCCACCTCACTCAGAAGGTGGGATGCGATGCGAGCGGAGGGACCACGTCTCATTCCCAGCTCGGAAACTCCCGCCCAGAATGGGCCCTGCCTCTCTCCACCTATTGGGCCGCCCAACAAAGGACACGCCTCCTTCTCAGGGGCCTCCGTCAAGTACCGCATTGCTGCTACTGGTGGCCACGCCCCCCTCCATCCAGCAAGTCCCGCCCCAGGCATCACCATGGCGTTGACTTGCTGCACTGCGCGCCCGAAGTTGGTGGCCTGGAAGCCGGTGGTGCCGAAGGCCTCCAGTAGCGCACGGTAGTCCACGCCGCGGTTGAAGTCGTAGCCTCGGACTTGGGAGCTCTCGGGCGGCAGCGCCGAGCTGTGCTTCAGCACGGCGGCCAGCGCCGCCGCGGGCGCCTCGCCCTCCGGAGGACCCTCCATGGCCCTGCGGCTGCACTCTCAGGTCACAGCCGCCCCGAGCTAGGCCTCCGGCGGCCTCGAAACGCGCTAGTCGCCGGCGCGCGCTCCTGCACCACACCGCCGGAAGTAGGGCTCAGGAAAACCTGCGGAAGGGGACGGGACGTTGCTTAGTCACATGACTCTCTCGGCCTCCCGTAATCCAGGACGCGTCCATCTTTGCGCATGCGTTCCGTAATACGGAAGCCGCGAGGAGCCGTTGTTCCCCGTTTCGCGTCTTGTCAGCCCGAGACAAAGAGTCCTACCTTTACTGCCGCCTGCTGGAGACCCACCGCGTTGCGCGGCGCTTTCCGGTTCGGGAAAATGGATGGCTTCTTAGACGACGTCGCCCTTGGACATGATTCGAGTCATCGGAAGACGTCAGATAGTTTCTGCCTCTGAGCGTCTCTCATCAAATGGCTTAGTGATCCCTGTTCGTGCCTCGCAGGTCTCCAAAGACTCCACAAGCTGCCTCTTTGGTCTTCCCCTGGCCGCTGCAGTTGTCACTTCTTCTGGGAAGCCTTCCCTGACATCCCTCAGGATAAGGGACATCTTCTGGGATCGAAGGCTGACATCTCCCTCCAGCAAGACTGTGAGACCTTCGAAAGTGTGGTCTGTATGTTATGAGTCCTCATAGCCCTGGACAGGGTCTGGTCCAGGGGGGTTCTTTTAACAAGTCACTCTACAATTCATGGAGTCTGCAATATACACGCTGAGCTGTTTGGCGTGGCAGCTTTATCAGTGAACGAGATGCAGACCCTGCCCTACTGGAGTCCACAGTTTCGGGAGCTAGAAAGGTAACAACAATGGTAGTAAGTGTTACTGAGGATTCAGAAATGATGATGTCTTTGAAGTAGGGATGGATGGAGGGGTAACCCGGTGGCCTTATTTGCAGGGACAAGTGGTTAGGGAAGGACACCGAGGAGGTGACGTTTAAGCCAAGGCCAGAAGGCCAAGAAAGGCCGCATATGTGAGGATTTGGGGAGGCCATTTCCCCATCATCCCCAGTTGGGAAAGAGAACTGCCAGTGCAAAGGTCCTGAGGCCAGAGATTAGCCTACTTAATTGAAGGAAGAGATCATCATCCTTGACATCTTCGACCGTCTCCACTTGTGTCTCAAACTCGCCAGCTCAGTTCCCTTTCCTCCTAACCCTGATCTCCCTGAACTCCTCCTCATCGAAGAGCCCTCAGCTCAGCAAATGAGCGCTCCGCACACCTGACGGGCTCAAAACTGGGGACTTGAACTTGGTGTCTCCCCTTCTCTTGCACCCACATCCTTCCCTCAGCACATCTACCCACAAAGGAGGTCCCAAATCCAGGTGCCGTGTGTGTGTGTGTGTGTGTGTGTGTGAGTGAGCGAGAGAGAGAGAATTGACCAGAACATTCTATCAGTTTCAGGTGTACAACTCATTGATTGGGTATTTGTATCCAAGTGCTTCTCTTCATTCTCCGCCTCCACACGGGGCTACCTTCCCTCCAGTCCATCCTCCAGCTGTGGCCAGAGAGCTCCTTAAACAGCATTCCTTTCTAAATGTTATTGTTTAGAAAGAGACAGCACGAGAGTGGGGAGGGGCAGAGAGGGAGAGGGAGATTCCAGATCTCCCCAAAGAGCTTCCTGCTTTTCAGTCTGTCATACTGATGTCTCAGGGGTCTCACGAACTGTGAGATCATGACCTGAGCTGAAATTGGACACCCAACCGACTGAGCCCCCCCCTCAGGCGCCCCTATTGTCATAATCATTGTCAAGTGTACAGTTCCATGGCATTAAGCACATTCTCACTATTGTACAAACATCATCACTGTACATTTCCAGAACATTCTCATCTTTCAAAACTGAAACTTGGCCCCATGAAACACGAACTCCTCACCCTGTCCCCCCAGCCCCCGGTCCCCACCATCTGCTTCCTGTCTCTATGGATTTGACCCCCCTGGGGGCCTCACATAGACGGGACCGAACATCATTGTCATGTCGTGACTGGCTTATTTCACTTAACACAATGTTCTCGGGTGCCTCTGTATTGCAATGTGATTTATTATTTTACCAGATCTGCTGGATGCCTTGAGGAGAATGGGGGAGCAGTGGGGAAGGGCGGAGCAGGGGAGACCAGAGCCGAGGGGGCTGCACTGGTCCAGGCCAGCAGAGATGGGAGCAGGACCTGAGAGATGCACAGGCGTGGAGGGAAGTGACCAGCCTGAGAACCTACTTTGAAGCTGATCTGATGGTCCCTGGGAGAGGATCAGATGTGGGGACCCCAGAAAGAGGATTGAAGGGGTTCAAGATTTGGGCCAGGGCAGTCGGGTGGATGGTGGTGAACTTACAGGCAGAAGATCTGGGAGAGGGGGGGATTCTGGAGCCCAGCTTTGGCCGAATTAGGTGAGAGACCCCCGAGACATCAGTATGACAGACTGAAAAGCAGGAAGCTGTTTGGGTAGATGTGGAATCGGGGAAGGGGCTGGGATGGGGCCAGATGGAGCATCGGCATAAGCAAGAGGAGGGAGTCGTCTGTGGGTCAGATCCCGGGGGTGAGTGTAGATGGAGGGGGAGAGGCAGGCCCGCACCTGAGCCGGGGTACCCTCTATACATGGTGGGGAGCAGAGGCCAGGAAACCCACATTCCCCTTAGCCGAGGTGACATGTGACACCGGGGCAGCCATTGGGCCCCCTGGGGCACGGACCCCCTCGGCTGAGGCAGCTGCTGTCGCTGCTGCCTCTGACATTTCACTCCGTGAGTGTCCAGGCTTCAAAGCCTCTGCAGGGGTGGGGGAGGGAGCGGTGGGAGCTGAGAGGCCAGGCTGGCCAGGGAAGGAGCCAGAACGGGGCTGCTGGAGGACTGAGCAGCCAGGAATCCACCAGCGTCCTCAGCTGAAGTATGTGGTCCTGACGGGGCCTGGGGAACCGCCACCCCCTTCCCACAGTCCCCAAAGGACACAGGCGGCGGTTGGGAGGCTCTCGGGTAGCCCCTAGGGCTCAGGGTCTGGAATCGAGCCCACTGCCTCTGACCCTGCTCCTGTTCCTACAGATGTCCAGCAAGGTGGCCATCGGCAGCGACATCGGGCAGGCCCGGAGGGCGGTGGAGCAGCTGCGGATGGAGGCAGGCATCGACCGAGTGAAGGTGAGGGCCGGGGCAGCCTGGGCATGTCTGGGAGAGGGGGTAGGCGGAGAGCCCGGGTCCGGCTGACCGGGCTGGCCCGCAGGTGTCCAAGGCGGCTGGCGACCTGCTGCAGTTCTGCGCGGAGCAGGCCAAGAGCGACCCCTTCCTTGTGGGCATCCCTGCAGCCACCAACCCCTTCAAGGAGAAGAAGCCCTGTGCCATCCTGTAACCCGCGGCCCGACCGCCCAGGAGCCCTCAATAAAAATGAAGTGAATGATCCTCGGATGTGGCCTGGCCAGGCTCCACCCAGGGCAGAGGGGGACTGCAGATCTGGCCCAACCTCCCTCCCCCCGCCCACTCCAGAGTCACGGC
>PJEM01017871.1:0-20497 GCA_004023845.1 Helogale parvula
GGGGGGCACTTGTGGGGAAGAGCACTGCGTGTTATATGGAAACCAATTTGACAATAAACTATTAAAAAAATACCAGAGAATATACACCTTGGTGTATCATATTCAAACTTCAGAAAATCAAAGGCAAAGAAAATATCTTGAAAGAAGCCACTGGTAGTTGTGGTGGATGTGAAACCTTAGATATAGAGAAACAGGACAAGAATTACTTTGGACTTCTCTTCAGGAATCATTAAAGCAAGAATAAAGCAGAGTGAACTATTAGACGTTGAAAGAAAATCTGCACCAATGTCGACGTTTGTATACGATATACAACTTTATGCCAACAAATTTAATAACCTAGATAAAATGAACCAATTTCTTAAAAAAACACATTTTTTAAAACACACACAAAGATATGTATATAATCTTAATAGTCAATATATATTAAGTACTTTTAATCAATAATTAATAATCTTTCTAAAAAGTACTTTGGGTAATGTTGTTTCACTGGTTTCCAACCAAAAATTAAGGTTAAAATGTTATCCATTCTATATGATCTTTTTCATGAAATAGAGCGGAGAAAACAATTCCTAAGTCATTCTCTGAGGCCAGCATTGGCCAGCTAAAACCAAACAAAGATATTACAATTCCAAAAAGGTACAGAATACATGGATATAAATGTATAACCCTTTAACAAAATCTAGCAAATTTAATCCAAAAAATGTATAAAAGCAATTATGTACCAATACCAAGAGGGATTTATCCTTGGTATGCAAGGCTGTTTCAACATTGAAAATCAGTGAATGCAATCAATAAGATCAACAGGATGAAGAAGCAAAACATACAATCACATCATAAAATGCATTTGACAAAATCCAACACCCATTCACACACAAACAAATCTCTCTGGAAATAAGGTGCAGAGGGGACTTCCTCAACTTAATAAAGAACACCTGCGGAAACTGACAGCTAACTTCACACTTAAATGCTGACAAACTAAATGATTTTTCCCAGGATAGAGAACAGAAGAAAGATGTCCCCTTTCATTACTCCTACTCCACATGGTACAGGAAATCCTAGCTAATGCAGCAGAACAAAATGAACAGATAGAAGATGATTGATAGATAGATAGATAGATAGACAGGAGATGGATAAAAGGCATACAGATTGGGAAGAAAGAAATATAATATCTTTGTTCAGAGATGACATTACTTTCTATGTCAAATAATTTACCAGAAAGAAACATCTGGAACGAAAAAGTGAATACAGCAAAATTGTAGGATTCACTGTTATTGTGTAAAACTCAGTTGCCTTCCTACAAACCAGCAATGGACAACTGGAATTTGAAATGAAAAACAATACCATTTACATTAGCACCAAAACAATAAAATGGTTAGAAATAAATTTAACAAAATATATACATAATCTATATGAGTAAAACTACAACATTCAGATGAAATGAATCAAAGAGCTAAATAGATGGAGATTTCCATGTTAAATAAATAGAATTCTCAATATTGTTAACATGTCTTTTTCAACCAACTTTATCAATCTCAACCAAACTCACAGGAGGTTATTCATAGATAACATCAACTGATTCTAAAATTTATATGGAAATGCAAAATGTGCAGAGAAGTTAACCCAATACTGAAGAACTCAGTCAGAAGACTGACACTATTTAACGCCCAAAACTACTATAATGCTACAGTGATCAAATCAGTGTCATGTTGGGCATAGAATCAACCGAAAGTATAAATGGAACAGCATTCAGAGCCCAGAAAGACACCCACACAAGTTTTGTCAACTGATCTTTGGTCGTGGAGCAAAGACAAACCAATAAACAATAGGTAGTCTTTAAAACAATGGTGATGGAACATTTGGACATCCATATGCAAAAAGATAACACAGACCTTACAGATCTCACAAACATTAACTTCAAAATAGATCCGAATTCTAAAAATAAAATGCAAAACTATAAAACTTCAGCATTTTATTCAGCATTAAAAAAGAAATGAGTTACAAAAGGACAGGGGAAAAGCCTAAATGCATATTCTAACTGAAAGAAGCCAGTCTAAAAAGACTACTTACTGTATGATTTTAACAATATGACATTCTGGAAAAGGCGAATCTATTGCGATAATGAAAAGATAAATGGCTGCCAGGAATTTAATAAGGGAAAAGCCAGAGCAGAGAGGTTGAATGGACACAGAGCAGGTTTTTCAGGGCAGTAAAACTGGTCTTTGTGTTTTAGGGCCAGTGAGACTGTTCTCTATGATAACGTAAGTAGATGACATTATTCATGTAGCAAAACCCATAGAACCATACAACACAAAGAGTGACTGCCAATGTCAACTATGGGTTTTAGGAAGTAATAATATATCACTCATTAATTGTAGAAAATGTACCCCACTAATGTAAGATGTTAATAATAGGGGATACTGTGGGGGGGTATATGGGAACTCTACTTTCTTCTGAGTTATTTTGCAAACCTAGAAATGTCTTTAAAAGTCTACAAATAATCTTTTGTGTGTCCTTAGGTCTCTAATTTGTTAAAAAGTCTGATGTGTGCATGCATTTATTTTGAAAAAACGCTTACTCGTGGAAATGCAAAATTGATAAAATTAATTTTCTTACTGTGGGTTGCATATCTTTTCATGTATTTGTGTTTTAAACAGCTAGCTTACCCATTCCCCCACCCCCCCCCCCGATAAATCCTGCCAAAATATGACTCTTTTTTTGGTTAAAGCTTGCTTCATTTTTTGGTATTTGTTCTATTGCATAGCAGTATTCATAAGAGATACTTGCATATACCCTGGAAACTTTATTTTAAAAGATGTACTTCTGGGGGCACCTGGGTGGTCCAGTCAGTTAGGTGTCTGACTTCAGCTAGGTCACAATCCCACGGTTGATAGGTTCAAGCCCCATGTAGGACTCTATGCTGACAGTGCAGAGCCCACATGAGATTCTCTCACTCTTCCTCCCTCTCTGTCCCTCCCTGACTCGAAATTTCTCTCTCTTTCAAAACAAATAAATAAACTTAAAAAAAAATATATATATATACACTTCTGGAAGGGCAGTAAACTCTCTCTAACCCTCTTCACTCCACATACATTTCTGTATGTATCTTTAAAAATAAGAACGATTTCCTACATTGTCCAAATATTAATCACACTAACCAAAGTAATGGTAATTCTCCTTTATGTTTCTAGTGTCTAGGCTATACTCATGTTTCTCCAATTGTAGTCTCTTGCAGCTGTTGTTTTTTTCCAAGCAGAATCCAACTGAGAACCATGCTTTCCAATATGGTCTTATGTCAGAAAGTGAAAGTCTAATCCACAGTATCTGGAGACTCAGGAAAAGTCTTCAAGGCTCAGGTCCGATTGTCACATCCCAACTCTCTAATTGGGGAAAGGGCTTCTAACATTACTCCCTGCAAGTCTCCAAGTTTTGTGGGAAATGTTTTTTTTTTTTTTAATATTTATTTATTTTTGAGTGAAAGGGAGTGTGAGCAGGGGAGAGGCAGAGAGAGAGAGAGAGAGAGAGAGAGAGAGAGAGAGAGAGAGAGAGAGAGAGAGAGAGAGAGGATTTAAAGCTGGCTCCGAGATGACCACAGAGAGCCCACTGTTTGGCGGGGGCGGGGGGGCCCGGGCTGGAACTCCTTGAAGGGTGAGATCACCACCCGAGCCAAAGTGGGATACTTAACCTACTGCGCCAACCAGGCGGCCCTGGGAAATGTAGTCTTAAATGTTATGGGCCTACCGCGCAGCACTCTGGGAACCCAGCTTCGTGGCTCATTCTGCGCAAGTGCACATTCTGCCTATCTCTTTCCGCTGGCCTTCTCTGCCTGAAGAGGACACGATCTCGACTTCCTTGGGTCTGTGGGGGAATAGGGGTTGCGCGCCAGAGGTGAGAGCACTGGGGACACGGCTCCGCGAGGTCTGGGGCTCTGCCGGGTCGGGTAGTTTGTGTGCGGCGGAAGCCATCGGGAAGTTCGGAAAACCTCCGGGAAGGTTCTCCCCTCCCCCAGCCTCTGTGCTTGTGCGGGGTTGGTTCCCTCCTACTTCCGCGGAGCAGGTGGGGCTGAGTCCCCTTTCTGAAGAAGGTGCTCTGTGCGGGCTCTGGGTGCTAGGACTGTAGGCAGTGGGAGGGGAATCCGCCTTTATGATGTTTTCGCTGAACAGGAGACTGCCAACAGCAGCTTGTGCATTAGTTTGAGAATTAAATAAGGTGTCCTCTGCAAAGCATTTTGTCAAGTGATTGTAATAATCAGTGTGTAAGTTGCTGTCACAAGATGCTTTATTCCCTTTGGTATTTTATTTAACCCTCACAATTGCCTTTATACATATGCCGTGTTAAAAAGTGAAAGGAATTTACCGGAGACGGAATGATATGCCTCAGGGCACAAGCTGGTAGGCGAGAGAGGCTGGATGTGAATACAAGTAGATTTTACTCCCTACTTCTTGCTCTCCCCAGTATCCTTTCTGCCCCACACCCAGAATTGAAACCTCTGGAGCTCTTAGCAGAGTCCCCAAATTTTTAGAGGAGATATGATTGTGAGGTGACAGAACCCCCCAATGTGGTAAATATTTCCCGGAATTTGTGGATTCTTTTTAGAGTCCCTCTTTCAGACAGACTCTTGAACCTTCCTGCCCTGAGCTATCTCCGTCCTCAAAGGCACAATCTGATAATCTAATGCAGTGCTGGCCGGTAGAAAGATAATGCAAACCAAACTTAATGCAAATCTAATTTAAAATTTTTCAGTAGCAACGGTGAAAAGATTAAAGAGGTGTGAGATTTGTTTTACTCCTGTTTAACTCAGTATATCCAGATTACTATTTTGATTTGTGACTGGGCACACTTCAGGTGGAGTAGTTGCATGCAGCTAATGACTACATTACTGGATTTGTAGTGAATCCCAAAGACACGTTTAGAGTGTTAGGTGGAGCTTTCCGATGCAGTAAACTTGTTTCTCAGGCCCAGATCCCTTCCCTTTCTGAAGTAGGTCTTAAGACAGGAAAACGGAGAGCCCTAGAATCCATTGTCACCTCTTCTGACAGATGCCTCACTGGAGGCAGAAGGTTCAGGAAAGGCACAGGTCCTGATTTTCTCCACCAGAAGCAGTTCTTGATCCCTGAAGGTGGTAACTTGAGGTTGAGAGGGTTGGGTAGCTGCCATGCTGCACGGGGAAAAGGCACTTCACTGGATGGCTGGTGAGGACGTGATGCCCAGGGAAGGTATAACCAGGCAGAACTGATGAAATCCTAAATAGCACCCAGTTTCCTTCATTCTCCCCTCTTTCCAGATGCTGAGCTGCCCTCACACCGTGTCCGTCAGCACATATGGCATCTAGAGTTACGCTGATGCTCCCTTTTTCCTGAATGTAGGTAATAATAAAAGGATAGTCGGAGAAAGCTCTCTATATCGGACACTTTTGGAAGCCCAAAATATTGGGCCTGAAAGAATGACTTTTGTAAAGACACCCAAGGCAGAATCAAGAACTAAGCACAGTACTATTCACTTAAACAGATATGTACTGTCTGCATCTTATTAAAAAATCTGTTTTAGAAGTTGCAGCCAAGTCAGAACAAAAAGTTAGAAAATATATATTTGTTGCATAAAGCATCCCATCTTTATTTTGGAGCTTTTTGGGGGAAGTTCTAACTCAAGGTATAAAAACAACACAAACTTCATTAACAATCCCGACTAAGTAATTTTTTTAACATTAGTTTAAATGAAGGTAGAAGGTTTTGCCTTTGTATGCCTGAATTTGTTTAACCAATCTCCTTTTCTTTCATTTTGTGTTTTTTTGTTCTTAATTAGAAGGGGACATAGATTGTTAATTCATCAACTTTTGAGTTACACGGCAGTGAAAAGACAAGTTTAAGCTGACTTAATGATTATTGGTGATGCACTTGTTCAGGTACTGCATCTGTGTGGTCCCTTCCTGTTCCTTCTCAAGAATGTCAAAGGGACATTCTTCTATAGGGGAACCTTTTTTTTTCTAGCTGGTGTTATGGACCTTTTTAGGCAAATGAAAATAGTTGTAAGGCAGATCAGGTTTCTCATAACTCTATTTTTCTTTCCCCTTCCCCAGGAGAACCTCTTCATATCTCTATATTCTTCAAGAAGCAGCAGAAAATGAACATAGCTCAGGCGAGTTCTGTTTTTAATAATCTGTTTGTTCTATAGCTGATTTTATAAGGACTTAGATGTCTATTCACATGGAAAAGTAGAAATAGAAATGGATCACATGCATTCAGAGATGGAAATACAGATGAGTATCAGAGCAAAGGTAGCATGTGGCTATATGTAGATACTCTTATATTACAAATTTATCAAATTGGAGCTCCAAATTTATTTTTGAGATTTTTGGTAGCCGTGTCAGAGAGTCAGACAAAAAATGCTTTTTAAAGGTCGACATTGGTGAGATGATTAAGCAAACTGATACCTCATAGAATGTTAAGACATTTGAAGATTTAAAAAAATCTATTTTTCGAGTAGGTGATTTAGTTAACAGTTTGTCAGTAATAACTCTAAAATAATATAGAACATTGTCTCTACTTGTGCTTCAGTAAAAGTAGGAGACATAATGCTAAATGTGAACTTGGTCAATTCTGTTTTCCAAAAACATAAATATAAGGATTGAATAAAACATTTTTTTTCTGATGAATCTACTGAATATCCTTAAATTACTGTCCATAAATATTTTCAGTACCCATGGTATTTGGATTTCTCAGCAGACAATTTAAAATTGTGTTCTGTTTCAAATGTTTAAACATGGGCGCCTGGGTGGCTCAGTCGGCTGAGCGCCCGACTTCGGCTCCGGTCATGGTCTTACAGTTTGTGGTTTCGAGCCCCGCGTCGGGCTCTGTGCTGTCAGCTCAGAGTCTGGAGCCTCCTTCCGATTCTGTGTGTCCTTCTCTCTCTGCCCCTCCCCTGCTCATGATCTGTCTCTCTCTGTCTCTCAAAAATAAATGTTTAAAAAAGATTTTTTTTTAATGGGAAAAAAAAAAAAAGAACCAACTACATTCTGTTCACACTCGGTTTCTCTCCCACTTGCCCGTCATATCCAGTGACCAGAGACTTGACTGTAATCAAATCCATGGTCTTATCAGGTCCTTTCTCTACTTGACTTTTCTGAGCAGCCCTTGCCCCTGCTTCTTACTCTGTCCTTCTGGAAAATTTCTTTGTTAGTGTCTGTGACAGCCTCCACTGGCTTTGTCCTTCTCCTGCTACTATCTTTATGGAGTCATCTTCTTTCCCTTGTCCTTTCATGTGGCTTATCCCCCGTTTTCGTCCTTGGCCTTTAATATGCTCTATTATCTTGGAGTGGTTTATTCTCTTTATTTCTTCTAAACTTTATTGAGATTCAGTTCAAATACCATGCCGTTCACCCCATTTTAAGTGTAGAATTTAGTGATGTTTTAGTGTAAATGTGCACATACCACACAGTCCCTTTGAAATACTTTGATCACCTTAAAAAGCACCTCTCCATTTTATCCCCTCTCATCTGCTCATTTGCCTCTAAGCCCCAAGCAACCACTAATCTATTTTCTACCTGTATAGATTTGCTGAAGCACTATTGTTTCTTGTAGGAGGGTTCTGCCTATGACAGATTTTGTTTTTGTTTATCTAGGAAGGTTTCTAGTTTTACTGGTTATATAATTCTTTGTTGACAACTTCTTTCTTTCATCACATGTCATATCACATCACATTCATTGCCTTCTATCCTCCATGGTTTGTGATTAGTAACCTGCCTTTAATACTGTTGTACATGATGAGTCACGTCTTTCTTGCTCCTTTCAGTATTGTCCCTTTGTCTTTGTTTTTTTTGACAGTTTGATTTTCATGTGTTTGGGTGTGGATCTCTCTCTCACTCCAGATTTATCCTACTTGAAGTTTGTTGAGCTCTTGGATCTGTAGATTAATGTTTATCATCAAATTTGGGGACTTCTTGGCCATTGTTTCTTCAGATATTCTTTCAGACTTTCTGTTTGGGACTCATGCATATGTTGGCTTAATGCTATCCCATAATTCATTTTTTGTCGTTATTTTTTCTTTCTGTTCCTCACCCTACATTTCAGTGGGCATATTTGTCCACTTTGCTCATTCTTTCTTTCACCTCAGATCTGCTGTTGAACCCCTCTGGTGAAAGGGGTTTCGATTTAGTTATGATTTTTCTCAACTCTTGAGTTTCTTTATAATTTCCTTTTGCCATATTTCTATCTCTTTATTGATATTCTTTATTTAGTGAAGTATTTTTTTTATCTTTTCCTTTAGTCCTTGGACACTGTTTTCTCTAGATATTCGACCATATTTAAAATGGCTGATGTAGGGGCTCCTGGGTGGCTCAGTCAGTTGAGCGTCCGGCTTTGGCTCAGGTCATGATCTCGTGGTTCGTGGGTTCAAGGCCCGTGTCAGGCTCCGTGCTGACAGCTAGCTCCGAGCATGGAGCCTGTCTTCAGATTCTGTGTCTCCCTCTCTCTCTCTGACCTTCCCGTGCTCACGCTGTCTCTCTCTCTCAAAAATAAATAAAACATTAAAAAAATATTTTTTATAAAAATAAATAAAATGGCTTATGTAAAGTTATTGCGTAGTAAGTCTAATGTCTGCTTCCCTAGGAGCAGTTTCTATTGATTTTACCTTTTCTGCATATGTGTCTTACTTTCTCTCTTTCCTTGTTTACTAATATTTTTGTTGAAGTTTGGACATTTTAAATAAAATAATGTGACAACTCTAGAGTTTCTCCTCTCCCCAGGGCTCATGGTCAAAATTTCTTTTGTTCAGTGACTTTTTAAAATATTCTGTAGAGCCTCTATTTCTTGTCATCTGAGGCAGCTGAAGTTGTCTACAGAAATTTCTTTAAATGCCTAGAACCAGTAAGTTTCCCAGTTTTTGCTAAGGGGCTGTGTGCATATCTGGGAATTCCTTCTATAGTCAGATAGGCAGTTTATATATAACTGCATTAGCCTACACTTCCTTCTAATGACAAACTTAGAGTCACCTAGAGGTGATAGCTTAGGGCCTTCTCACGTCTTTCCTGAGCATGCTCACAGCCTTGGGTGTGTGCACAGCTCTGTGCAAATATATGACTTCCTAGATTCTCAGGAATATACCAGAGCTTTTCAAAAACATTTATGGAGATCTCATTACCCAACTTTTGTTTTCAAAGCCATTGTCTGCCCCAGCTGTTATCCATCACCTCAGGTAGCCATTAAGTTAAACAAATGCCTTTAGTTGTTGTTGTTTTTAATGTTTATGTATCTTGACAGAGAGAGAGAGAGAGAGAGAGAGAGAGAGAGAGAGAGCGCGCATGTGCATGTGGGAGGAGCAGAGAGAGAGGGAGAGAGAGAATTCCAAGCAGGCACCATGCTGTTAGCGCAGAGCCCAACGTGGAGCTCAGTCCCACAAACTGTGAGATCATGACCTGAGCTGATACCAAGAGTCAGACACTTAACCAACTGAGCCACCCAGGTGCCCTGCCTTTAGTTGTTTGTGACAAATGCCTGTGAGAATAAGGGTTTCACACTCTGAGCTAGCTCAAAGAAAGGCATCCTTATAAGCAAGGTCTTTCAGGAAACCCCCAAACGGGTCAAATAATGACAGCTTTCTATGAGTGAGGCTTTGATAGATCTCCAACCCGGTTCTGCTGTTGTGGTCGCCAGGCTTCTGGTTGCAGACCCTTGGTTCTCAAACAGTATACTGCAGAACTGAGAGAGAGGAATGGGAACAGGGTAAGTTAAAAGGATATAGGATCAGCATTCTTACTATGATTCAGCTCTTCTTTTAATGTTTTGAAGATAGCCTTTGTTAATTTCTATAATTTTTGCCCGTTTTTTTCATTGTTTTTTCTGAACAAGAGGATTACCTTGGATCCTTACTTCAACATTTACATTTATGTCACTTGTTAGCTTATTTTTTTTTTAGTCCAAGTGATCTTATTAAAGTTAGGTATTAAAGAGATTGGCAAAAATGAAAGCAATGCCACTTTCCTCACTAATTTTTTTAGTTTTGGAGAATATAATTAAAGTTTCTTTTTTTCTTTTTTTTTTTTTTTAGATTAAATTTCATGAGGGATGTTCCTGTTCTTTTATTTGTTTTAGTTACCTGCTACTATTACTGAGTTTCACACACAGGAGGTACTCACGTAGGAATACTGAAGACATGAATGAACAAATAATTGGATACATAACACAGGAAAAAACCTACTTCTGTCTGTTATTTCTTAGTCTTCTCTTTCTTTTCTACTTTTAATTGTGATAAGAACAATTACATGAGCTCTCCCCTCTTAGCACATTTTTTGTGTGTATAGTACAATACTGTTAACTATAGGTGAGCTGTACAGCAGATCTCTAGAATTTCATGATTTTTGCATAACTGAAACTTTTTAGCAGTTGAACAGCAACTCCCCAGTTTCCCCTCCCCCCAGCCCCTTTGAAGTCTTTCGTTGTGGACATTTTCCCTTTTCTCATTTTCTAAGATTCTACCCTTTCGTGACTCTGTTTGCTTTTCAGAAAGCTTTTTCTTTGGCTTTGTGGCCTATACTTTGCTTGCCAGCCTCTTTAATATTCATGCTCCCTCAAATACTATTTGGTGTTCTTTCCTCAGTCCCATATCGGATGCATAGCAAGCACATAGCTCAGGTTGTTGTCGTTTTGCCTCTTAAACTTTTAGTTACTACCCAAATTGCTAGTAACTCCTAAATGCTTGCCTTTGTCTTAGACCTGGCTTCTGTGTTCTAAAACCATGTGTATGCTAGTTTAAGGGATAGGTCCAGTTGTATGTTCACAGACCTCTCAGGAACATGAACAGATCTGTCCACTAAAACTTCTAACATTCATTTTCCTTTTGTTTCCTAAATGCCATCAGTGTTTAGCATCAACATTCCAGAAGCTGCTCACACAGTTAGACTAGGTGGTTGCACAAGAAGGTAGTTATCAAATTGATTGCTGCTGCTGCTTTGTGATTATATCCCTATCCTTATATTCATTGCTGCTACTTCAGTGTAAATAACGTTCTCTTATATTGGTCTCTATGATTCCAACTCCTTGGTAAGTTCTTTTTTCTTCATGAACTCTAGATTTATATATCGTTATATATTTGTTTATACCTAAGTTTGATCGTGTAATATATCTTCACAGCTTACGTGTATCTCTTCTTTGTCTCTCAATATTTACACTGATGTTGCCTGAAGAAGGAATGAACATCTTAGAATTCTCTAAAATACCCACGGTAATCACTTGGGATGTAGAGGAAGAGTTGTAGGAGGCCTGTATACATTGAATTTTTTTGTCTTAAAAAATCTGTGATTCATAAACAGATACAAATGAATTATAGTAAGTTGAAAATCTTTATAACTGAATAACTCCACAGTTAAAGACAAAATTAGGTCTGAAATAGATGCCTTTTAAACCATTTGTTTTGGAGCTTAAAGTAAACAGGAAAAGTAGTAATTCTCAAAGATACTTTCTTTGTCACTTAATTCTGAACCTGTGAATAAAATGCATTGTCTCAGGGATCCGTGTCATTCGAAGACGTGGTTGTCGAATTTACCCAGGATGAATGGCAGTACGTGAGCCCTGCGCAGAGGACCCTGTACAGAGATGTGATGCTGGAGAACTATGGCCACCTCATCTCAGTGGGTGAGCAGACCTTACTATATGATTTCCTCTACATTACGTTTACTTTTTTAAAAGTTATCAAAACACATGGACTCTCTGTCGAGATTAATGTTGTGCAGGCTTTTGAGTAAGAGGTCTAAGATAACTGAAACCTTTAAGGAAACAGAAATAATGTTTATATTATTACTTTCCCATGGAAAACTTCAAATGAGCACATTTATTTTGCTTATCTTGCCGCTGTGCTCTTTCTCCACCTTTGGAAACCAGAAAGCCTATGGGTCTGGTTTATATATACCCTCAATTGTCATGTTTGCAGGGTATTGCTTGACCAAACCCAAGATGATCTTCAGGTTGGAGCAAGAAGAAGAGCCCTGGTCCTTAGAGGAAGAATTCCTAAACCAGAGGTACCCAGGTAGGTGAGCACTGACAAAAGTAAAACACTTGGGGTAGTTCAACTTTTAGGGGAATACCTTTGAAAGTTTGTTGGTTGGTTTTATCCTTTTAAACAGCTCTATTGAGATATGCATATCGGACACTCCACCCATTTAAAGAGTACAATTCAGTGGCTGTTCATATATTCACAGACACGTGTAAACGTAACCACACTCCATTTTCATCACCTCAAAAAGAAACCTCATACCCTTTAGCTATTATCTCCCTATCCTCCTGTCCCCTGCAGCCTTAGCAATCACTAATCTACTTTCTGTCTCTATAGACGTGCCTATTACAGACATTTCATGTAAATGGAATCACATATTACGTGGTCTTTTATGATTGGTTTCTTTCACATAGGATCACAAGATTCATGTATATCACTATTTCATCCTCTGATTGACAAAATAAGGTCTCATTGTGTGGGTCTAACACATTTGTTTGTCCATTCTTCAGTCATTGGACGTTTGGGATTCTACCTTTTGGCTATTATTGAATAATGGTAATAGAAACATTCATTTACAAGTTTTTGCAAGGATTTATCCTTTTTTTGCCATATGTTTTTATTTATTGAGTTATACTTAAGAGTGGAATTACTGGGTTATATGGTAACTATTTCAGGAGCTTCCAGACTATTTCCACAGTGCCTGCACCACTTTTCCTTTCGAATGACAGCATATGAGGGTTCTGATTTTTCCACGTCTTCACCAACAATTGTTTTTATCTGACTTGTAGCCATCCTCATAGAAGTGAAGTGATATGTCATTGAAGTTTTGACTTGCATTTCTGTATTAGTCATCTGGCTAACATAATAAAATACCATAGTCTGGGTGGTTTAAACAACAGAAATTTATTTCTCATCGTTCTGGAGGCTGGAAGTCCAGCATCAAGGTGCTAGCCTTGTTAACTTCAGTGAGGCTTCTTCCTGGCTCGCAGATGACTGCCTCTTGACTGTGCCTTCATATGGCCTTTCCTGTGTGCTTGCATGGAGGGAAAGAGAGCTTCCTATACTTACAAGGACACCAACGCTGTAAGAGTTAGAGCTCTACCCTTGTGACCTCATTTAGCCTTAATTCTTTCCCCAAAGGCCTTATCACCAAATACCATTGAGGGTGAGGACTTCAACATATGAATTACAATTCAGACTATAACAATTTACCTCGCCACTAGTGATGTCAAGCATTTTTTCATGTGCTTGTTGGTATTTGTGTCAACTAATAAACAATGTCAAGAATTTAAAAAGTTATAGTTTCAATATAATTCTTAGAGCAAAAAGGTAAAGTCATCCTAAGTGTGTTTACTGAAAGTTTTTGTTGTGAAGCTCTTCAAACGGATTGTATAACATAAAAATTGACGTAATTTTTAGGTCATGCATATTTCCCAGTCACTAAATAGAAATGACTTAATCATATTGGTTAGCTTAAAAAAGATATTCCTAAATAAGTATCTTTGAAAGATTGTAATAAAAGAATAGTAAAGTTATTAAGTAAAAAAAATACTTTAGAGTTTCACGTTCTCATTCAGGTTTGAATTTAGGCAATAAATCCATTAACTTAAAAAAAAGAAGAAAAAAAGGCTCTCTAGTCAAGAGCACAAGTTAAAAGTAAACCTTTAAGCATTCGAATGACTACACCAAACAGTATCACACCGACTATGATAAAACACAAACTAATGGAGTGCTAAGAATTTAAAATTCACCAGGATTAGGAGATAATGATGTACTTCATCTGATTATGTTAGAGATACTATGAACATTAAGTAAGTATGCCTGTATAAATGTAAATGATACTTATATTAAAATGAACCATATATTTGTACGTGTATCCTGAAATCGAAGAACAAGCCTTTCAAGTTCCCGTGGATTAACTGTAAGATAGTGAAATGCAATGTTAGTCTAAAAAAGAAAACCTCAATAAATCCAAATTAGAATCCCATAAATAGTAATCTCAACATATTTTGATAAATCTAGAAATTAATGATAACATGAATAAAAAAATCTCTTGATGTGGATATTTCAAAGATACACAAAAGGATATCAAATCCAAAATTGCATGACATTTATAAAAATAAATATGCATTTTATGAACATTAGGATATGTGTAAATTAGTGAACAGAGGCAAACTGGTAGTCTCCTTGTAATAAATGAAGCAAGAACAATAACAAAAATATAGAGACAGAATTTAAAAGTAAAATTAAAAATCAATAAACTGGAGGATTGAGAAATTGTAGAATGTTTCTTACAATAAAAAACAGTAAAATGGATGAAATTTGAGCTAACCCTAACAAAGACAAAAGAAAAGAAGCACTTAAATAATAAATTCAAGATTGTAAAGATTTAATGCATTATTAAAGCAAATCTCATCCATACGAGTGATGTGATAGGATTTGCTCTGTCAGATATGTAAAGCTCTGAGAGTTAAGTAGTATGAAACTGGAGGTGGGATAGTTTTATATACAAATATATATATATATATATATATATATTTGTATTAGTGAAATACAAAAGGAAGGTCAAGAAAATCACATATGCTTATAGACAGTTGGTCTTTGACAGATGGTACTAGCCCCACAGAATAGTGGAGAAAGAATCTTGAGGTAACCTTTTGGATCTACATGAAAAATGAGATCCAGGTGGCTCAAAGACCTGATTTTCAAAGCAAAACTAGAAATATTCTGTATGATAACAAGGAGATCGTGTTCATGACTCTCCTTAAGGAAGGAATTAATAAGATATAAAAAGTATTAACTGGGAGAAAGATGTAGTAATGTATTGTTTTACTCTGCCCTCTAGGTACAGCAAAATGTATACGTGTGTGTATAGACCTAGACCTATGTATATGTATATGCCTATTATTATATGTGTATATGTAAAGAGAGGGAGGGAGAAAGGACAAATGCAGTATTCTGATCGATTACAAAACAATGAAGGCGAGCTAGGGGCCTTGGCACCTGATAAAATACAGGGTGATTAGTGTTAGGAGAATGCTGGTAGGGACCCTGATCTCTCACCCTTCTCCACTGTTAATGTGGCAGTCCACTCCTCCAACTCCCGGAGGTGTCTGTGGAAGTTTAGTGGAGAACATGGACTTCTGTCCACACTTGGCAGTAGTGAAGCTGCACTTCACGTCTTTTGTTGGCATGATTTCAGAGGAGGTTGGCTAAAACTGAACATTAATTTTGATAAGTCCCATTTATTAATTTTCTCTTAAGTATCATGCACTTGTTGTGCTGCCTAGAAGCATCAAAGCTCAAAGTAACACACAGATTTATTCATGTTTTCCTCTAGAAATTTTTAAATTTCACATTTTACATTTTGTGATGCACTTGGTGTTAGTTTTCATAGACAGGATGAGTTGTGTGTCAAGTTTAAATTTTTGAAGGACGTGAGGGCGATCTGGCAGCGACCTTTGTCACCCCCTTGACCACCAGGGTTGATTCAGGTGATCTGGCTGGCTAGGCGGGTGTCCCCTTCCTCCCTCACCGCTCCATGTGCATCCCTCACAAAGCTGTGCGCTCGGCTCGCTCGAAGAGGATGACCTTCCCCGAAAGAGGAGGACCTTTCTTCGGTCAAGGGTTTACGAGCAGTTGCGCTCCCCTGCTAGAACCTCCAAACAAGCTCTCAAGGTCCATTTGTAGGAGAACCTAGGGTAGTCAAGCTTCCAAGACTCCAGACACATCCAAATGAGGAAGGAAAAAAAAGTTTTTTTGAAAAGGGGAGTCTGGTTATTCTAGCACCGTTTTAATGAAAAGAGTGTCATTTCTCTATTGAATAGCACTTCCATTGTTCTTAGAAAATGGATGACCATATATTTTGTATGTGGTTCATAAGTATAAGTACTTGTGTACATGGTACATGAGTATAAATACATGTGTATGTTTATACTTGTACTCTGTACATTTAAGACTATATATTTCCATGCTATCTCTATTCTTTTTTATTTATATACATATTTATCCCTACACGAGTACCACATTAACTTTATTGCTCTAGATTCTTTTTTTTTTTTTAATGCTTTATTTATTATTGAGGCAGGGAAACAGAGCATGAGTAGGGGAGGGCCAGAGAGAGAGGGAGACACAGAATCTGAAGCAGGCTCCAGGCTCTGAGCTGTCAGCACAGACAAAGCCCGAGGCGGGGCTCGAACCCATGAACCGTGAGATCATGACCTGAGCCAGAGTGGGACGCGTAACTGATTGAGCCGCCCAGGCGCCCCATATTACTCTAGATTCTTAATTAGGCCTTGAAGTCAGGTAATGTGAGTCCACCAACTTTCTTATGTGTAAAGTTTAAGATGAGCTTCTTGATATTTACAAAAAGCATGCCAGCTATTCAGTTGGGGTTGTATTGAATTTATAGATCAAATTAAAGAGGATTGATGTCTTAACAATATAGAGCCTTCCAATCAATAAAGAACATGTACATATCCTTTTATTTATGATTTCTTTGATGCCTTTTATCAGTAGTTTTCAGCATACAGATACCAGGTATTGTGTTTTTTGTTTTTTCAGCACTGTGGTAAATTATATTCCTTGTCGGCTTTAAAACTCAAATGATAATTGCTTGTATATGACTGGCTTTTGTGTATTGGCTTTGCATTTTGCCTTGCTGAAAACAGTTTAGTTAAGGAGTTCTTTTGAAGATCTTGTGACTCTGTGGGTAAACTTCCTCTGTATCTTTTATTTCTTTTCTTTATTGCATTGGTTGGAACTTCTAATACAGTCTGGACTATTCCAGTGCTAATGTGAAGTCAGGTAATGTGAGTCCACCAACTACTCACATTACCTGGTGCTAAGGGTAGACACCCTTGTCTTTTTCTAGTCTTAGGTTAAGTAAGTATTCAGTCTCTTATTCTTAAGTATGATTCTAGCTATGGACTTTTTGTAGATTCCCTTTATAATAGGTTAATGGATGGACTTTGAATTCTGTAAAATATTTTTTCCCTTAAATGATGTGATTGGTCTTAATTCTTTAGATGATTAATATGATGGATTCCATTGATTGATTTATTGCAACAGTTTGTATTCTTGGGATGGACCCCCACGTGATCCTGATAAATTGTTTCTTTTCATATATAGTTTGTTCCTTTTGATGCTTTTTTTTTTTTTTTTTTTTTTTTTTTTTTTTTTTTTTTTTTTTTTTTTTTTTTTTTTTTTTTTTTTTTTTTTTTTTTTTTTTTTTTTTTTTTTTTTTTTTTTAGGATTCTTACATTTATGCTATGGGGGATATTGGTCTGTAGGTTTCTTTTCTTGTGTTTTTGAGAAGAGACTATGTAACATCGGTGTTATTTATTTATTTTTTTGTTTTCTGTTTGGCAGAATTCACTAGTTACTGCTAACTGATCCTGGAATGGTTTCTTGGAACCACATCTTTGCTGACCACGTATTCAGTTTCTCAGATACTGACCTATTGTGTTACCTCTTCCTTCTTGAGTGAATTTGGTAGCTTTTTCAAATGAAATTTGTCCTTTGCACTTAAATTGTCAAATGTATGGGCATAGAGTTTCCCCCAATATTCTTTTATTATCTTTTTAGTATCTATTGTATCCGTATTTATATCCCCTTTTGCATTTTTTTCTGATATTAATACTGTGTGTCTTCTCTTGTTTCCTCTTGGTTTTTTTTTCACTAAAAAAATGTTCTATGAACTAAGCTTTGGTTTGATTATTTTTCCTCTGCTTTCCATTTTCTTTTTCATTGTCATCTTTGGTCTTTATTATTTTCTTCCTTTTTCTTTAATTTGTTTTCTTTGTCACGTTTCTCAAAGTAGAAGCTTAGGTAACTGATTGGAGGTCTTTCTTTTCTGATATAAAAGATTGTAAGCTATAAATTTATCTCTGAGAATTACTTTAGCTGTATCCCACAGATCTGTATATGTTCTAAACAGTTTTTGTTTTCATTCCATTCTAAATATCACAATTTCTTGGGAGATTTTCTCTTTAACCAACAGGTTCAATAGAAGTTTATTACTTTAGAGATATTTTGTGTCTCTCCAGGTAAGTTTGTGTTAATGATGTCTAGTATAATTTCTCTGTGGCTTGAGATGACACTTCATATGATTTCTGTTCTTTTATATTTGTAAAGATTTTTCTTGCAGTTCATGATGTAGTCTGCCCTGATGAATATTTTATGTGTGTTTGAGAATAGTATGAATTGAGCTATTTTTAAAATGTACTGTGTTCATGGGTTTTGAGAGCATAGTTATTCCAAATGCTGCTGCATCCCTTCTAGCTATAATAGTGTGGTATTCCTGCCACTTTTCCCTTTTTTTCCTTCCCCTACCTCCTGTGTTGCCACAAGTACCCTAAAAGAACAGATTTGTTTCTTTTGCACATTCCATAGAGTAGATAGGAATATGGTTCTAGGAAGAATTTTGGCAGTGATTGTTGTTACCATCCCTGAACGTCCTGTGAATAGAACTTTCTTAGGATTCTTCATGATCTATCCAGGGAGCTCTTGGTTTGACTCGTGGAGAGAAATTTTGCAAGAGTGTCCAGTCCTTTATACCTGCAGCAATGGAACTTTCATTTCCTGTTAAACCTGGCTAGGACCACAGGGAAATGTTTCATTTTTGTAGGCTTGAGTACGGGGAGTATTGTCAAAAATATTTTCTGTTCTGTTAGACTGTCTTTATTTCAGACCTTTGGCCAGAAGGCATAGGGTTTTCTTGTAGCTCTTTTTTTGTCTGTGTGTGGTTGACTTTGGATTGCAGGCTTCACCAGCACTCTAGTACCCCACATAAGATTTATGGGAAGCAGACAGAAAAGCCTTGGAACCCTCTGCCTTGTCATTCCTTGAGTCCCACAGTCCACATTCCATTTGATAGCATCTTACTTTTTAAATTTATTACTGATTTAGTTATTGATTTGTTGGTTGTCCAGGGAGTTTTTTAATTGTAAGAAAGAGGACTTGGCCATCTTGGCCAGCACTGGAAACAATTTCTGTTTTCTTTAAATAACATGGATGAGGAAAGAGAAAGTGTATTTCTTTTTCTCTGTGTGTATGAATTACTAACCTCTGGGAATTTGACCTGTAACAGTAGAATACAATACATAACAAACAGATGGCGGTAAGTTCCTGTCCATAAGAAGTGTAAGATATAAAGGTGCTTTCAATTTTTCTCATTTTAGGCTATTTCAGCGTTGATATTCACATTGAGGGGAACCAGGAAAAACAAGAGAAACCTCCGTGGCAAGTAATATTCACTAATACCAAAACATGGAGTAAAGAAGGGCAGAAAGTTTTAAAAACACCATTTAATCTGGATATAACTCCACATTCTTCAGGAAAGATGCCCTGTAAATATGACTCACGTAGGATGAACTTGCCAGTTGCTTCTGAATTAATTATTTGTGATAGAAACTATTCAAGAAAGAAGGCCGATGACATGGATATATGCAAAACGTTGAAGCTTGATACTAAGCGTGAGAAAACTCATACCGGAGAGAAGTCTTACAGATATAATGAAAATGTAAAACCTCTAAGTTATTGGAAAAATCATCAGAAACTTGAAACCCTGGAGGAATCGTTTGAATGTAATGAATTTGGGCAAGTTTTACATGATAAGACTGTTTGTGTTATAGGAGAGGAATCCCATAAGGATGATGAATTTAGGGAAAACTGTGATAACTACATGGGCACTGGCACAAAAGAGAAATGCTTTGATCTTAATGAATGTAGGAAATCCAAAACCCCTGTTGAGCATTACAGTAAAGGTCACATGACTGTGACACACTATGAATGTAACGAAAGTGAGAATAACTTCAGCAGTATCTCATCTCTTGCTCAATCTCAGAAAACTGCCACAGAACAGAATCCTCTTGCAAGCAATAAATGTGATGAAACCTTGAGCCGGAGTGCAGCTGATAGAGTACAAAAAAAGACACAAACTAGAGATGAATTTCACGTGTATAATGGATGTATAAATAACTTCTACCAGAAATTAGACCTTAGAGTATATCAGAGAACTCACACAGAAGAGGAATTGTACCAATGTGGTAAATACAGGAGGTCCTTCCCTCAGAGCTTAGCCCTTCGTGAAACTGAAGAGAAGTCATTTCAATGTAATGAATGCAGGAAATCCTTTTACCAGAAAGTACAACTCATTCACCATCAAAGGACCCATCCAGGGGAGAGACCTGAGGAGTGTGGGGAATCTTTTTGTTCAAATTCACACCCTATTCATTATCCTGGAACTGATACGGGGATCAGTCTCTATGAATGTACTAAATGTGGGAAAACTTTCTGTCAGAAGTTAAACCTCAGAGAAAATCTGACAGTTCACCCAGAGGAGAAAACTTATGATCACAGTGGATGTGAGAAGTCTTACGATAAGGCTGCTCTCGTAGAATGCCAAAGAACACACACAGGGATGAAACTCTGTCAAAGTAACGTATATGGGAAAACAGTCTCCAAGATGTCACATATCAAGGAACATCAGAGAATTCACACAAGGGAGAAATCCTAC
>PJEM01017872.1:0-20480 GCA_004023845.1 Helogale parvula
TTTTTTCTGCATATATTCACCATTTTCCATCGTTAACCTGTCTAATAACTAACATTACACTGTGACCTTCTAGAGTGAGGATGATCTTTTTCCTTTTTGTCAGTACTGCCTGCACCATGCCTGGTGTTTCTTTTTTAAAGAAATGTGATGATAAAATAGCTCCTTAAGGTGCAATAATTTTTCTTTGTGACCTCTACACTAAAAGAGACCAAAATGACCATGTTTGAGGAAGAATCATTAACTACTCTTAATGTGTGTTATGAATCGGGATGTATGAAGTGGTTGTCTTAGCTGGGAACCAGATCCTTCAAATTTACCTCTGAGCACTGTGAATTATTTCTTCACAATGCCCTTACTTTCAAATTAGTAATATATGCTAAAAACAAACATGATCTCAATAAATATGATGCATAAGTTTTTAAATTGGAGATTCTATATTGTTTGCATTTTATGACCGGAAAGCAATGATGCTCCAGTGGCATTAGATACTGTCCAAGATATAATATCTTGTGATTGATAGTTGAATAACGTAGAAAAGGAGCAGTTTAGTGCTGTTATAGCCCGGCTCCATCTTGCTGTGTCTCCTCTCCCCAGGCTCCTCCTGCTTCTCCTCTAAAGACAAGGGTAATCACTACCATGGGAACCACAACAAAAACAAAATACATTAACAACAACTAGAAATAGATGCAACAAAAACAATGCAATTTAGACCGCAGTGCCAGGCAAGAATCTTTTTTTTTTTTTTTTTTTTTTTTTGCTGTATGGCCTTAGGCAATTTACATTATCTCTCTTAACCTTACCATCATTATTGCAAAATGGAGAGTGAAGTATTATGTTATGATTGTTTATGAGATTGATGTTAGACTCAAACAGTGAGATATTTTAAGGGCTTAATAAATTGGAAATCACTAAATAAATATTGGTTTAAAATGGTTTCATGAATTACATCAGTTCCTTTGGTAAGGGATTTTTAAAACAAATAAATATTTTCAATGACATCTGGTTCCTGTTGTGAATGAGAACCATGTTGGGAATATTTGAGAAACTCTTTCAGAAACAGGGTGTATTCATTTGAAATCACAAGTGACTTCTGAGGAATGATTCATATGGAGGAAGAACTCAAATTAATAAACCTTGGTGTCCATGAAATGTAGCAATGTAGAAAACCCTATATTTATCTTACTATGGAATGTAAAGTTAAGAAAACTCTTAAACTCAGGCATGGTTTGAATTACACTGGCTGAATATTAAAATTTAGTTTCTAAGTCCTTCAAAAATTTATCTCTAAAGTCTTTTGTATAAAATGCTTTTGTAATATAAACAAATTTTTCAAAAATCCAAGAATGTGTGATGGAAGGACAATGGAGCAGATACATTGAAGATTTTCCTGAATGTGAGCAACACATTAAAATAATGGCAAGAGAATTCAAGATTAGAAGGAAAGAAAATGAAAATAAATTCAATCACCAAGCACTACTAATACTAGCTCTTAGTTTATATTGCCAAGCTCTAAGTGCATGATATATATTAATACATGTTTTTCTCTCACACCTATGAGGTAGATACTATATTACCCCCTATTACGGATAAAGGAATTGAGACATTAAGAGGCTAAGTAAGTAAAGACTACTTATACATGGAGGTTAAAGAACATCCTACTAAAGATGAATGGGTTAAACAGGAAATTAAAAAAGAAATAAAAGTACACAGAAGCTAATGAAAATAAAAACACAACGTGAAAACCTTTGGAATGCTGCAAAAGAAGTCTTAAGAGGGAATTATATTATGATACAGGCCTACCTTAGGAAATAGTAAAAGCCTTAAATGCACAACCTAACCTTACACTTAAAGGAGTGAGAAAACTAACAGCAAATAAAACCTAAAGCCAGCAAAAGAAGGGAAATAATTAAGATTAAAGCAGAAATAAATGATATAGAAACAAACAAACAAAATAGAATAGATGAATGAAACTAAGAGCTGGTTCTTGAAAGACTTAATAAAACTGATTAATCTCTAAAGCCAGACTTATCAAAGGGAAAAGAGAGAGGGCCAAAATAAACAAAATTATGAATAAAAGAGGAGAGATCACCAACCAACCAATACAACAGAAATACAAAAGATTATAAGAGAATGTTATGAAAAATTGTATGCCAACAAACTGAGCAATCTGGAAGAAATGGACAAATTCCTAGAAACATACAAACTACTAAAGCTGAAATGGGAAGAAATAGAAAATTTGGACAGACCAATAACCAGGAAAGAAATTGAATTAGTAATCAAAAATCTCCCAACAAATGAAGGTCCAGGGCCAGATGGTTTCCCAGGGGAATTCTACCAGATATTTAAAGAAGAATTAATACCTAATATTCTCAAATTGCTCCCCAAAAAATAAATGGAAGGAAAACTCCCAAACTCCTTCTATGAGGCCAGCATTACCTTGATTCCATACAGAGACCCCATTAAAAAGGACAATTACAAGCCAATATCCCTGATGAACATAACTGCAAAAATTCTCAACGAGGTACTAGCAAATTGAATCCAACAGTACATTTAAAGAATTATTTACCATGATCAAGCAGGATTTATTCCTGGTCTTCAGGGCTGGTTCAGTATTCACAAACCAATCAAGATGATATACCACATGAATACACAAAAGGATAAGGACCATATGATCCTCTGAATAGATGCAGCAAAAGCATCTGACAAAATACAGTGCCCATTCTTGATAAAAACCTTCTACAAAGTAGGGATAGGTGGAACATACCTCAAGAATATAAAGGCCACATATGAAAGACACACAGATAATATCATCCTCAATCAGGAAAAACGGAGACCTTTCCCTCTAAAGCCAGAACACGACAAGGATGTCCACTCTCAGCACTATTGTTCAACAGTGTTGAAAGTCCTAGCCTCAGTTTTCAGACATCAAAATGAAATAAAAGGCATCCAAATTGACAAGGAAGTAGTCAGACTTTCACTCTTCAAGATGACATGATACTCAATGTGGAAAACCTGAAAGATTCCACCAAAAAACTGAAATATGAATTCAGCAAAGTTGCAGGTTATAAAATGAACATATAGAATCAGTTGTATTTCTATACAGCAATAATGAAACAGCAGAAAGAAATAAAGGAATTAATCCCATTTATGATTGCAGTGATAACAATAAAATGCGTAGGAATAAGCCTAACCAAATGTCTGTGTGGTGAAACTATAGAAAGCATATGAAAGAAATTGAAGAAGACAAAAAAAAAAAAATGGAAAAACATTCCAGTTTATGGATTGGAAGAACAAATATTGTTAAAATGTTAATACCACCCAAAGCAATCCACGCATTCAATGCAATCCCTATCAAAACAGCACCAGCATTCTTCACAGAGCTGGAACAAACAATTCTAAAATTTGTATGGAACCAGAAAAGAACCTAAGTAGCCAGAGCAATGCTGACAAAGAAAACAAAGCTGGAGGCGTCACAATTCCAGACTTCAAGCATTTTACAAAGCCGTCATCATCAAGATAATAGGGAACTGGCACAAAAACAGACACTTGGTTAATGGACTAGAATAGAGAACCCAGAAATGGCCCCCCAGATGTATGGCCAACTAATCTTTGACAAAGCAGGTAAGGAATATCCAATGGAAAAAACCCAGCCTTTTCATCAAATGCTGTTGGGAAAACCGGACAGTGACTTGCAGAATAAACCTGGACTACCTTCTTATACCATACACAAAAATAAACTCAGGATAGTTGAAAGGCCTAAATGTAGGACAGGAAATCATCAAATTCCTAGAGGAGAAAGACAGAAAACTCTTTACCTCACCTGCCCCTACTTCTTACGAGACATGTCTCTGGAGACAAGGGAAACAAAAGCAAAAATGAACTTTTGAGACCTCATGAGGTAAAAAGCTTCTGCACAGTGAATGAAACAATCAACAAAACTAAAAAACAACCAACATAGTGAGAAGATGTTTGCAAATGACATTTTGGTTAAAAGGTTAGTATCCAAATCTACAAAAACTTAACCAAACTCAATACTCCAAGAACAAATAATACAGGGAAGAAATGGGCAGAAGACATGAACAGACACTTTTCCAAAGAAGACATCCATTTGGCTAATAAATACATGAAAAGATGCTCAACATCACTCATCATCAAGGAAATACAAATCAAAACCACAATGAGATACCACCTCACACCTGTCAGAATGGCTAAAATTAACAACACAGGAAACAACAGGTATTGGCAAGGATGTGGAAAAAGGGAACTCTCTTGCACTAGTGGTGGGAATGCAAACTGGTGCAGCCACTCTGGAGAACAGTATGGAGGCTCCTCAGAAAGTTAAAAATAGAACTACCCTACCACCCAGCAATTGCACTACTGAGTATTTACCCAAAGGATACAAAAATACGCATTTGAAGGGATACATGCACCTGATGTTTATAGCAGCATTATCAACAATAGTCAAATTATGGAAAGAGCCCAAGTGTCCACTGATGGATAAAAACGATGTGGGGTGTGTGTGTGTGTCTGTGTGTGTGTATAAGGAAATATTTCTGTTTTTTTACTTTTTATTTTTTATTATATACATATATGCATATATGTACATTGCAAGTTTCCCCCATATTTACCTACATTTTATGATACTTTTTCTAAAGAAAAGTTTTGAGTTCCTGTGTACCTATATGCATCAATCTTTTCCTTGATGGTTTCTGGCTTTCATGTCATGCTTGGAACGACTTTCCTCATCCCCACACTGTGTCAGTGTGTCACTTATAACACTTTACAGTACTTTTATGACTTTCTTTTGTAATTATTATCATTCTGGTGCACTTGGAAATTTTGCTGGTATAAAGAAAGAAGAAAGGATATTTCCTAGAAATATCTTCCCATACAACTAGTCATTGGCCCAACCCCATTTACTAAATAATCCGTATTCTCTACCACCAATTTGAAATGTTGCTATTATCAGAGAATAGTCTCACATATATTTAGGTACGTTTGTCTAGACTAACTGTAATTTCCAATGATCTATCAATTCTTTTGCCAGAACTAAATTTTTTAAATCATTGCAACTGAGTAATGATTTTCTCCATGAAATGATGTCTCCACTTGCCTTCCATGGCATTGCACACCCCATTCGCCCTCAGCTCTGGTTTCTGCTTTGCTGTCTCTGGTGTTAAGTTACACTTATTCTACTTGGCCCTTACATCCTGACGTTCCTCAGAATTCAGTCTCCCACTTTCTTTTCAGTTTTCATATTCTTCATTAGCTTTTGTCTATTTCCCAAACATCAAGACCATCAAAAATGCATGAACCACTCCAAAATACAAGTCTCTGGCTCAAAATTCTTCACTAAACAGTAATCTTATTCCCCAAGTGTCTATGTACATGGATGTGCCACAATCTCCTTAAAAACACAATGTCAAATTCTCAGAATCTCCTTCAGTCATTCACTCCACACTTCCTTTTTTTCCAGCATGTCCTGTGCAAACTCATAACTAGAACCACTATCCACCCACCAGGCCAACCCAGAACTCTGGGATTAATCTTGATCATCAACTTACTTCTTCCTCACTTTGCTGTTTAGTTAGTTAATAAGTCTGTTGTGCCAATAACTACAATTTCCTCTTTTTATCTTTTGATAATGTCTCAGTCTTTAATGTTAAGCCCCATTTTGGGCTGCCATCATTTTCTACAGACACCATCAGTAGCTCTGACCCTTTCCCCCAAACCTTCCATGTTGTTACTAATCAGATCTTCCTGCAATTCAGATCTTTTCACTCCATCTACATAAAATCCTCACTGTTTCTCTATATTAAAAGAGTGCAACTTTTAGGTAGCTTTCAGAAGGCCCTTCCTTGTTTCACTTTTACATACCTCATCTCTAGTCAATGTTTGCCTGCTCCTAGTACTCTATAAATTCTGAACTTCTTTATATTCTTCAAATACAGCCTCCTCCTGTTCTCTGTTGCTCGGGTCTTGCAGGAGCTTCTCCCTCTGCTTGGAACATCCCTGCTCTTCTTCTGGCTACCTGCTGCTTTTCATCCATCTGACCTCAGCTGAGCCCTGGTCTCCTCCAGGAAGCCTCCCTCAAACCCTCCAACATATGTCTGGTACCAGCACAGAAGCACCTGCAACACCATGTGCTGCTTTGTTTTAACACACCGTTTTGAAAATACCAGGCTAAGTATTCAGTATAGTGAGCCAAATTGTAAAACACACGAAAGGAAGAATTTTGTCTGAAATGTACTCTCCTGTACTCTTGCACCCAGGAGGGTGCCTGGACATACAGAGTGCTCTTTAAATATGTGCGGAGGAAACAAACAGGAGAGGAAGGGAAGGGCCAGAGAGGAAGAAGGGGTAAGGGAGGGAAGAAGATAATTTTTATTTATTTAATTTATTTATGCAACACCTTTCTCTTTCTCTCACACTCATAATAAATACACAGGCACACTGATACACATCCATACAAATATCACACACAAATTCCATACTGAAAGCAAATGCTGCAAAATATTAGTGGCTCCTTGTGGGATTTTATTTTCTTCTTTAAGTGTTTCTGTATTATATAATACAAAAAAATCAGAAAATCTGTAATTAGAGTAAGTTTTTCAAATTAGATTTACAATGATCTTGATTATAACTTGTAAAGCGCATTAGCATCCTTGACTAAAAATGTTTTGGTGTGTGTAGTATTTGCTTCCTGGAGTTGCTATAACAAAGGCCACAGACTGGGTGATGTAAAACAACAGAAATTTGTTCTCTTACAGTTTTGGAATCTGGAATTCCAAAGTCAAGGCGTTACAGGGCCGCGGTCCCTGTGACTGTGAATGGTCTTCCCTTGCCACGCCCTGGTTCTGATGGTGGCCGGTCACCTGTGACACTCTAGCTTCTGCAGCTGCCTCACCCACCCTGTGCCTTCACTGTCACATGACGTTCTCCTCCTCGTGTGTCTCTCTTGGCACTTTGTATAAGGACATTGGTCATTGGGGTTATGGCTCATGCTAAGCCAGAATGACGTCAGTTTAATTTAACCAATCATATCTGCAGTGGCCATGATCCCAGATAAGCTCACAAGCTGAGGTACTGCGAGTTAGGACTCCAACATATCTTTAGCGAGGGGGACACAATTCAACTCATAGCATGTCACACGTGCAACTTTTCTGTCTACTATCAGATATGTAATGACAAATAATGCGGTTAACTGGGTTCTGCTTTTAAATTTCTAACAGAACGGGCTGATATATTATGACACACATATAACTATTTAGTAGTCTTTATGAGGTAAAGTAGTATATTTTCACCATTTTCCCCCTATTTTGCTACTGAGGAAAGCGTATTTCTTCCTTTTTCTATTTATTATATGTGTATGAATTAGGATTGAGTTTGGTTGCCAGTAGGAGATCTGGCTGTTGTTGCATAAACATAAAAGGCTATATTTTCCTCACATGATGGGAAATCCTGAGGGAGGCAATTAATGGTATTGGTTCAGCATCACAAGTGTGTAGGATCAAGGGATTGTGATGTCAGGGGTCTTTGATTCAGCACCTTAAAATATACACTGCACATCCATAATTATATTTCAGGCAAAATGAAACAGTTCAGTATGGGGGGGAGGAAACACAGCGAAGCAAGTCCCTCTTTTAAAGCCTGTTTTCCTCCAGCCTCACCAGTAATTCCTATAGGAGCTCATTGGCCAAAATGGTGACACCTGGCCACCATTTTCTGCAGGTATAGTTGACAAATGAAGGAGTTTTGTGCATATTGCTGACTTCAGCAGAATCAAGAAGTTTCCAAGGAAGACTGGAAAAAGACATGTTGGTAAGCAACTAGCTGTCTTGATCATCACTCCCTCTCACAGTTGTCAATGGAGCAAGGGAGGATGGGGGAGGACACTTGTCTCTTTCCTTCCACATCTTAACCCATCAAATACTGAAATTTACAACCAGTTAGTCCTAATTGTAGATTATGTGATATGAGGATTGGAGTCATCTAATTAGGTCAGGGTTTTTTCCCCCTTAATATAAATTAAATACGTGACAAGAAGGAGCACCCGGGTAGCTCAGTAGGTTAAATGTCTGATTCTTGATTTCATCTCAGGTCATGATCTCACGGTTGTGCAACTGAACCTCAGCATAGAGACTCTGCGCTGGGTGTGGAGCCTGCTTGAGATCAAATCTCTCCCTCTCTTGCTATCCCTCCTCTACTTTCATGCACACTTTTTCTCTTACTCTCTCTTCTCTTTAAAAATAAAAAATATGTGACAAGAAAGTTTAGATGCTGAAACAAGAACTTTAAGTGTAATGTATACAACCAGTTCTCAAACTCTGATCCACTCTTTGGTCTTAGGTTTGGCAACAGTTTATTGGCATGGAAAAATAAGAATAATAAATATAATCTGGTGAGGTTTTCATTATGTTAAACTGGTTCAATTTAAAGAGCTGTCCATTCTGAAACTGTCCTTGCCTGTTAATGGGGGTATTAAATGTTCTTTTTTATATAAAATGTTGGCAATAATAAGTAGCAACTTTTTTGGTTTTGTTTTGCTGTGTGTTAATGTTATTACTCGGAAAAAAAGGTTATAAGTTTGATCTCTTTTTAATTTGTTATTTTCAGCTTCACGGAATACAGAAATCTGAAAACCATACACAATCATTCACCTTTGTATATATTTGGTACATATTTTGTATAAATGTCTGTAAGTATTTATATTTTCATATTTATGTTACCCTCTGTTTTTAGATATATAAAAGGTTAAATACATAACATTGGCTTTCTTGAATTTCATCGTCTTGCATCAGCTTTGATACCTTCTAAAGACTATGATGTTAAGAAGATGATGATGTGGTAAAGATTAAAATACATGGAGCAGACTAGTTCTCCTGGACATAAGACTAAGTATTTTATGTTTATTACACTTCTTCCTTATTGCCCCTCATGGTGGTACATACAAGTTTTATTATCCCACAGATAAAATATCTGACATTCACAGAGCTTGATTGACTTGCCAAGGTTTCATAGAGGATAAAGGGAAAGTCAGGATTCACATTAAGTTCTGTCTCCTTCAACAGACCAAGCTTTGAATCTGTTGATAGAAACCATATTATTCCTTTAACTCCTATGGGTGAAGTTATGCCTCTATTCAGTATAACCTTGATTTTGTTTCTCCAGCAAAACTATTCCCGTGCTTAGTATGAGACCATTTTCCTCTGTAGAGGAGGCCAGTAGATTTGATTTTTTTTTCTAAGTTGCTTGTTTGTGAAGAATACAATGAATATATTGCTAATATTTAACATTGAGTTGCAGATCCCTCTTCTTAAGCAAAATATAAAGGTAGATTAGCTTCACTGAAGTTTTTTAGGTAACAGACTTTTAAATTCTTCAAGGCTCAAATAGTCCAAATAACTGAAAGAACACAGACGTCTGATAAGAAATGGAATACATTCTTGGTTCACTTTGAAAATAGCAACACAAAGGACTGAAAATTTGAGCAGCTAGAGGCTTTGTGACCCACCTAAAGAAGGAAGTTGCTGCTAGCCTAAGCAGATTATTAAAATGTGGGAACATATGATTATTTCCCCCCAGATTCTTAGATTTTTGGGAGAAGCTTAAAGTGTTAAAGTTCATCCACAGGATCTTTCTTTTTCAAGTCTGGGTAATAGCTAAAATTTAAAACACCTTACAGGTTGACATTGGATAGACCAAACACAAGTCCTGGAGGAGAGACAATCCATCAGCTAGTAGCTCACAATGTCTAATTCAGGTTTTTTGTCACATGTTTGTGGATGTTTGACATTAAATAATTAGCCAGTAGTGCCATAAGCTATTGCTCCAAAGATTAAGGATGGTCAAGCAAATGTTACATTTCAGTTTGAAAACAAGAAGGCTCTTTTCTACCATTCTCATATTTTATTATTTTTTAAAAAGTTAAGTTTATTTTGAGAGACCGAGAGAGCAGAGGAGGGGCAGAGAGAGAAGGAGAGAGAGAATCACAAGCAAACTCCTGAACCATGAGATCAAGACCTGAGCCAAAGCCAAGAGTTGAACGCTTAACCAACTGGGCCACCCAGGCACCTCTACCATCCTCAGATTTTGAAAGGACTGACTAATCATTAGTAAAAGAACTTATTAATAATTCTAAATAAGTTTAGAATTATTAGGACCCTGTGACAGGGAAAAAAGCGTTGAGAGCCCAGCCATAGTTGTAAGACAGTAGGAAGTACTGTCCACAGAAGAGGATTCCCACTCAGTGAAGATGGACTGCTTCTTAGCCAATTGGTTAAGGCTCACGAGCAATTTCTTACTGATGAGCTTGAGGGTACGGTAGCTGAGTCCACCGTATACATGGTTTAGACTTCATTGTGACGTTCACATCAAATACACACACACACACACACACACACACACACTACACTCCCTAGAACTTGCACTTCAGATGCTATTCATCTCTGTGAATGCCTTTTTTGTGGTACATTTATTAAATCTCTACTCATCTAGAAAAAGATGTGTAGGATAAAAACTTTGTTCTCTCTTTTTCCTACCTTTTTTATTTAATAAAAAGTCAGTTATGTGAAAATCAGTTTATTCAAATAAAAATGAAGGGACTTGATAAAGAGAAGCAAAGCCAGACTCCATTCACTGTGTTCAGTGTTTCCTCTAATAAATTCTCCATGACTCTCCTTTTAATGATGGTTAGCCTGACACCGACCTTGAAACAGGATCTGGCTACCACAGATGCGTTTACAAGAAATCCCAGAAGCCTCAGAGGAGGCTGTACTTGGTGGCGAAGGCAGGAAACATCTGTGAGGCAGGAGAACTGTGGCTCTGTGGTCAGGCGGCTCTGCCAACTTTCCCTGTTGTCTCATTGACCCCAGACCGAGGAAGATTCGTCAACACAAACCACTGCAGAGGGATGAAATAGAAGGGTGCCTCCCCTCCCTGGCCTGTAGCCAGCACTAACAGCTCCGCCATGCTTACAGTGAGCCTCCACCCAATAGTCCCTGACCAGTGTAATTAGCTAACACATATCAGAGGCATTTCACTACCAATCTCTAAATCCCTTTGGGAACAGAATCCATATCACCTTGGTATTCTCCACATGGGGATTTGTCTGGTATTCCAGAAGATGGGATATTGTGTGAAGTAAACAATTTGATTTCCCTGATCTGTTAGCCTCCTAGTTCTAGATCGTTTTCTTTCCTTTTTCGGCTACCTACTCTAAGAATACCAGTATCCCCATAAGTTTTCCCCTTCCTCCTCCACTTTCTGCTTCAAAAAGAAAAGTGTCCATGGCAAAAGACCTGATAAATTCATGCACCCTTGGGAATTAAGTACTAATCTCTTGAAATATGCCTCTTGCTCTCTTCTCATGAGATTTTGCATCTTAGCGAGTCCAAGAAAACTTTCAGTGGAAGAAAGGAAAAACAAAACCAAAATAGGAGATTTTCATCTATGGTTTTCCCTCCATACCTGTGTGTACATGGAAAGTATAGTTGATAGATTTGTTTGTGTAACACTAGCCAGGCAAATATAAGTTTAATCCACACATTATTAGAATACAGTATTTCCCATCTGAGAAGGCTTTGGGGTGCCTTGAAGCTACAGGAAATGTTTCTCTGTTTGCCTCAAAACACTTTATTCTGTTTCACTTTTGTGCTCCTCAGGACCACTTCGTCTGGCCCTCCACCCCTCCTTCCTTATTCTCTTCCTTTCTTCCTTCCTTCATTCCTCTAGCATTTCTTGGGCATCTGCCATTTTTGAACCACTGCACAGAGGCTGAGAGTGTAAGTATGAATGAGGTTCAGGTTTTACTGTTCAGCGGCTGAAAGCCTAGAAGAGGCTGCAGAACAGTGAGCAAATCACAGGCAGCTAATAAGAAAAGGAGGGCACCTGGGTGGCTCAGTTATTTGAGTGTCCAACTCATGGTTTTGGCTCAGGTCATGATTTCATGGTTTCATGAGTTTGAGCCCATTTTCTGAACATTTCTTTCTGTCCTGGGACAGATTAAATGGCTTCCTGGTTTCCTGCCCATGTCTCCGGTTGGTCTACCCTGGTCATCTGTTGGACCTTTAAAAGGAGTGCCCCAGCCTGAGTCCTTTGACCCTCCTTCCTTGCCATTTTCTGTATTCCTCTATGAAGTATGCAAGAGCTCTTGCATGAGAGTCAAACTGCCAAATTTTAATTCCAACCTCTTCTATTACTAGATGAGTGAGCTTTTCCCTGTTTCCTCATAGAGAGAAATAGGACCTATCTTAGAGGGTTGTTGGAGTCTTAAATAATTGACGATATGTATGTAGAAAAGAGTCAATGAGCAGGTCTGACTGCTAATCTTAGAAAGTCCTCCTGACAAGATTGGCCCTGAGCTGGTACCTAAGAACTTGGATTTGGAGAGGGTTCCTGCCCACCTAAGATAAGAGCGGCTCACTGTACCTAAGCTGTTCATGCAACATACGGTTTATGCTGAACACCTGCGTTCCTTCTGGGAACCCGTAACTTTGGTCCATGTGAGGCAGCGGCTGCCTATGTGATTAGCCTTCAGTAAACACCCTGGGCACCGCGTCTTTCATAACCTTCCCTGCCTGGGAATATCTCACATGTGTAACCACAGCTGGGGTTGGGGAATGAAGCGCGTCCTGTGTTACTTCCCTGGATGAGGACTCGGTGCCTGGTTTCCCTTGGACTTCACCCCATATTCCTTTCTCTTTGCTGACTTTGCTTTCTTTCCTTTGAATGTAATAAATCATAGCTGTGATTGTGGCCATATGCTGAGCTCTGCTGAGTCCTCCTAACAAATCATTGAGCCTAGGGTGGTCTTGGGGGACTTCCCAATATAGGGTGTAAAAAGCGTTTAGTTGAATGTTAGGCACATACTAAACATGTAATAAACACTAGCTATTTTTATTATACAGTCTTTTCCCAAGGTGAGCCCTACCTCACTGTAAGTGTCATTTCTGTGCTGATGACAACCAAACATAGATCAGCAGATTAACCCTTTGATAGTTCAGGATTCATGGATCAGATTTCCTGTGTACTATCTCGATGTGAGTTTTCAATGGACATTTTGGACTTAACATGCACAAAAGAGACACCAGGTTTCTGTTCCCCAGTCTCTCCCAGGACAGTTAATATCACTACCATTCACCCCATTTCTTTCTTGGAGTCTCCAGTGTTTTCCCCCTTTTCCTCACTCACCCTCCACATCTAATCCATGAGTAAGACTTGTTTGGTTTCCTTCCAAAAACATATCTCAGGCTTTAAACACTGTTTACCAAATCACTGCTTTTTCTTCCTGATCTGTGGCAGGAACTCCCAGAGCCGTCTCCATGTCTCCGTTCTTACCCTACAGTCAACCCTCTGCAGAGCGGCCAGTGCTGTCTCTTTAAATCAAAAGCAGAGCCTATCTCTCCACTACTTAAAACCCTTCGATGTCTTCTCATGTTAACTGGAATATGATTCAAACTTCACGCCATGACCTAGAAGGGTCTGCACCATCTGGCCCTTGTTCTCGAGTGCGGTATTTCTCTTGGCTTGCTAGGCCTCCTGTCCCTTCCTCCAGCATGCCACGCTGGCTGCACTGAGCATCTCTGCATAGGGAGCTCTCTGCCTGGAGCACATTGACTCCAGATTTCTTCTCGGTTTTCCCCTCCCAGAAGTCAGATCACTTTCAAAAGACCCTGTGGAAAGTGACAACCACTCACTCACTTTCTAGTCAGTGACTATTATTTTATCAAGTAACACTATCATAGTTTTGTTTTATTTACATTTTATTTTAAAAATGGTGATCAAAATCATTAAAATCAGTCTGTGGCCTATCCCTTCCCTCCTCATCCTATTCTCCAGAAGTGAACATTTGGAATCGTTCTGCTTTTCTCTTTTTTCATAGTTAGCTTTTAACTCTGAATGATGAATATTATTTATCAACTTTAGTCATACCTGTTTACTTTCCACTTTGAAAGATAGAGCTTTAGTTCACTGTATCATTCTTGATTTTCCCTTAGAACCTAACCCACAAAATGAATTGCTGTATTATCATTTGCTTCTTTCATTGTTTGCACTTAAACTTTGAATACTATGCAAAATTTTCAGTGCTCTTTCCCATTGACTTCAGACACTGTCTCCTGAGCCCCCATCGTGAACAAGGGTAGTCGTATCCCAGCCCTTCTCTGCACACCTACCAAACCACCTCCAACGCTCTGTTATCTGAACACTTTTCAGGTTACCAGGATTTTAAACATTAGTATTCTAGGGGCGTCTGAGTGGCTCAGTCAGTCAGTCATCCAACTTTGGCTCAACTCATGATCTCACAGCTCATGGTTCAAGCCCCACGTCACGCTCTGTGCTGACAGCTCAGAGCCTGGAGCATGCTTCAGATTCTGTGTCTTTCTCTGTCTCAAAATAAATACACATTAAAAAATTTAAAAACAAAACATTAGTATTTCATTTTTTTATATTGACATATTTGTGTTTTATAACTAGCTATGATGGAAGCAAAAACTTCAGATTCTTCTTTTTCTTTCTTCTTTTCTTATCAAAATATGCTTTCTACCAAGTGTTTGATTACGCATTGACACTAGAATGGAAGTGACTGATTACATCCATCGTAAACATGAGAAACCAAGATATATTGGCTGAAGACCAGGCTCAAATCATACATTAGGTTTGTAATCACTTATCTGGAGTCCCTGTAATCAGACTGTTTTGAAGCTAAGAGTTTTTTTTTTTTAACTTGAACCTTTATACAGTGCATATATTTTGTGTTACCCACTACTTCCAGAAGGGTTTGAGGTGGAACCATATAATAAAAAATATTTCTTCAATAAAATGTATGAATAATCATACTGAGTGGTATAAACAAAGACTATCAATAGTTCCATATCACTTCTGTCTAGATCTTCTTACCCAGTGAGTGTACACCCAACGTACCATATTCTATTTCAATTTTCAGAATATTTTGGTGTTGAAAATATAGAGAGAGAATTGTGTCACAATATACGTGACAGTTTATCAGTTTGTAAAAGTAATCTGCATTTAGTTTGGCTTTGGCTTGCCTTTACTCTTGCATATTCTTGCACAGTGCACTTTCACGTGAAACCATAGTAGGCCCATTTGTTTTTTAAGATCAAGTTACGCACACAATGAACGATATTCATTGTTATGTCCACCAATGTTTTGTCATTGCTTGACTTATTTATATCATGATAACATAACTACACTGGGGGGCCATTAGCCTGGTGAGTTGATTGAAATTTCTTTAGGTTGAAATGTAGGTTGTAAGTTTATTTGTATAAATTAAAATTCTTATTAATTTATTAATGTATTAAATTTTTCCAGTTGAATTTAGATGGATGGGAAACACTTTGAAATCATATAAAGGTCATCCTTTTCTTACGTGTCTGGAACAAGGTAGGCAGCATACTTTATGGTTAAGCACTGAGGCTCTAGAGTCAGGAATTATTTAATCTTGTATCTTCTTGTTTGGTAGACTTTGGGAAAATTATTTAAATTCTCCACCCAATTCCATCATCTGCAAAAAGAGTGATAATATCAATTTTACCTTGTGGGTTGCTGTAAGGTAAACTTGAGACAAGCTCCTCTTGAAGGAGCTATACTTTATAATTACTGATAAGACCAGAAAATCCTCTTAGGCTATTTGATCTATGTGTCTCCATGAAAAAGCAAGCCAACAGCATAGATATTTATAATACTCCCTGAGTATTTATGTATAAAGTTACCTACATTTTCTTTCAAAATGTTAAAGTATTTTGGCTTACTAATTTCTCTAAGTCAACCAAATCAGAATGTGAGCTCTAATGAAAGTGCATGTAATTGTTAGGGAGCATCTGAATTTTAACAGATAAAATGATGAAAGTATAGGATGTCTATATCAGCTAGTTTTTGCTGCATAACAAACCAACCCAAAACTTAGTGGCTTAAAAGAAAAGCTGGTCATTTAGCTTACATTCTGTGTGCCAGCAGTCTGAGCAAGGCTCAGCCTCATGGTTCTGATCTCAGCTGGGCTCACTGTTGTGATTGTAGTCGGCAGGAGACTGGCTGGTCTCTGATGGCTTCAGCTGCAACACCTCATCTTTGTTCCCCTTTGTCGCCCATCACACATCAGGCACACCTGCGCTCATCGAAATGGCCACTGAAAAACGAATAAAAGTGTATCATGAGGCTTTGGCTCCAAACTGGCATAATGACATACTACTATGCAAAGCAAATCACAGGTCTAATCCAGATTCAAGAGTCGAGAAATGAACGCTACTTGTTAATGGGACATGCTTCAAAATCACACTGCAAAAGATATGGATACAGGGACAGAGACTCTTTGAGATCATTTTTGTAATCAATAGAACAGAGTGAAGATCTATAATTTTCCTAAAATCACTAAACGTTTAATAATAACATCAGGAAAATAAAAATGATTCATGTGGAACAATGAAGAAAACTCAGTGGCCTCAATGGTCAGAAAAATAATGACTTGGTATTTGGATGATATGAGAATAAAAATCTTGAATAAATGAAAACTTGGAAATTAAAAATGACTACATCTAACCTATATGTCTTCTATGTATTATCAAGAAGGAAGATTGAGCAAAGTCAAGATTTATCTAACCTGACTCAGCAGAAATGCAGTACTCTGCATATGCATGGGTAAAATGGCCAGAGAAAGTCTCTTCCTAATTTAAAAGAATATAGAAAATCCAAATATTTTTACATAAAGCTTGCACTTTCCCTAATTAGACAAATGCATCATAGCAAAGACATGAGAGGTTAACTAATACTCATTTGACATTATAAGTGTTTTTAAATTAAAACATTTTAATCTCTTATTTGGAATGGGAAATTTCTAACTGACAGCACAGCCAACCAAGTGATTGCCTGAGAGTGAAATTAAAATTTAGCGAAAGAAGTATCTTTCTTTGTTGTTGATTTAGCTGCATCTCTGAACCTAGTTTCCTTGTAAATAGCTTATTTTTGATACCAGACACGTTGACATTTCCTAAATGAACAAGAAAGTCTGTCTCCACTACGAGATTAATGCTTCTTAGAGATTCATAGGGGTAGATTCATTGGGGAAGGGGTTTGCAAAGCTACTGAATACATTCCTGGTATATTTGCTGGTATAGATAAATCAAATCTAATGCTGAAAATTGAATATTGCTCACGGCTCTAGACTTGATACATATGTTTAAGACAGTGCAAAGATCCAAAGAATCCTTATACACTGATTGCATTTCTGAGTCTAACAGTTTCTGTCTTAGCTTTAGTAAAAGGGTTTGCTGTTTTAACCTTTCATGAACAAACTCCATTAAAAAATACATAAAGGAAGTGTTAGACTTGCATCTCCTTCCACTAGGTACTTGCTGCTTACAATCCTTCCTGGTGATTCTTTACCTAGGCTAACTCTTCTCAGAGACACCCAGTTTAGTTTTTTTCTTACCAGTCATCTCATTCATTCATTCATCTATGCAATTTTTGGGGGGGCTTCATTATTTCTCAAATATGTATTGGGTACTAAGGTACAATAAAAATGTATAATTATATGTTATTATATATATGTGTATGTATGTGTATATATATATATATAGAGAGAGAGAGAGATTTATTATAAGTAATTGGCTCATAAAATTAGAGGTGACTAGCAAGTCCAAAATCTGAAGAGCCAAAGTCCCAGTTTGAATTGGAAAGCCAGCAACTCCTCCAATCCCAGAAGAGCCAATATACCAGTTATCAGGCACCCAGGGAGAGAATTCTCTCTTCCTAGGGTGATGGCCAACATTTTGTTGTATTTAAGCCTTCAACTGATTGGATAGGGTCCACACACATCAGGGAGGGCAAACTGCTTTACTCAGTCTATCGATTTAAATGTGCATCTCATCCAAATCACCCTGACAGAAACACCGGAATAATCAAATACTTAGGCAACCTATGGCCCAGGCAAAATGACACAAAAAATGAGCAATCACAGAGATCTTTCATTTAGGGACTTTCTTTCTGCTTTCTAATATTTCAAACAGCTAACCTGATTGGTGAAATCAAATAGACAAGACCATTGTTTGCTATTACAGTTTTCACTATAGTGATGTACATTTTAGCAGTTGTTCTGAAATCAGAAGTATTCCTTACCCAAGCCAAAGAAGTAATTAAATTGTAGACAAGATGGGGGAAGAGACCCTTGACGTTAAGTCAGGTGGACCACATGGTAGTAACTTTCAGTGTTCAAGCCATAAGGAGAAAGCTGAACCTCACTTCTTCTTTTGCAAGTCTTCTGTCATGGTTTAATGTAAAATAAACCTCAGCATGGTAGCTTATCTTTTATGCTTTAAGAAACCAAATGTTTCTATTAAGTATGTTTTCTTTACATTGTACATGAGAAGTCTATACCAAATGATTAACAGTTCTTTTGGGACTGCTTTAGGAAGCAACAGGTTAATAGTTAATGCACTGGGGGTGCTTGGGTGGCTCAGTCTGTTAAGCTTCTAACTTTGACTCAAGTCATGATCTCACGGTTCATGGGTTCAAGCCCTGCGTGGGGCTCTATGCTGACAGCTCAGAGCCTGGAGCCTGTTTCAGATTCTGTGTCTCCTCTTCTCTCTTCTTCTCCTCTGCTCTCTCTCTCTCTTGCTCTCTCTCTCTCTCTCTCTCTCTCAGTCTCAAAAATGAATAACATTAAAAAATTAAAAGAGGAAGTTAATGCACTAGAGTTAGAATCTCTTGTTCTGCCCTTACTAGTAGTATGAATGCGGGAAGGCTGTAACACCTGTGTCTCCGTTTCCTTGACTGTGAAGACAGTAAAGCTGTGTGACTTTGGGCTTATAATTAAACTTTGTGAGTTTCAGAGAATTTTTTATATATCAATTTTTAAATAAATAAATAAAAAATAATAATAACTACTGCCTAAGTTCTGAATATGAAATATAATAATAGACATGTTCATATATATGAAGTCTTAGAATAGTGCACTATAGATTATTATAGCTACCAGTTGTTGCTCATTTGGATTATAATTAAAACCAATGGCTTTCAGGGGCGCCTGGGTGGCTGAGTCAGTTAAGCGTCCAGCTTCGGCTCAGGTCATGATCTCACAGTTCGTGGGTTCGAGCCCCGTGTCGGGCTCTGTGCTGACTGCTAGCTCAGAGCCTGGAGCCTGCTTCAGATTCTGTGTCTCCCTGGCTCTCTAAGCCTCCTCTGATCGCACTGTCTCTCTTTGTCTCTCAAAAATAAATAAAAAGCATTGAAAAACAACAACAAGGAAGTTCTCTGGTGATTCTGCGGTCCTCTGTTAGCTTAAAAAAAAAAAAAACCAATGGCTTTCAATGCTATAACACACCTACATATTTAAAAGTCTTCTTAGAACCATTCAAGGGTCTTTTCATACTGTGACATGTCCTTTATAATTCATGCTTCTAATACTCTAAAGTATTTTACCATCTCATTGCTACAATAAGTCATTGGTTTTGGTGGGAGTATGTCACAGCTTTCATTAATATTGGTCTAAAAAGTGAGATCTCTTAGAAACTTGTAAATGATATTTTTTAAATGTTGTAGGTCATAGAAAGTTTAATTCTCCACATTTCTTATACAATCCATTGCCCCCTGGGCAATAATCTATTGCACGTGGCTCGGGCTAGGCAGTTTGTCTGGAACATTCTTTATCTTCTCTCCTGCCCCTGTCACTACCAGGCTTTCATCTAGCTCCTACTTACTGTCCACGTCTCAGCTTGCTGTTACCTTTTCTATGATGCCTTTCCTAACACATCTCTTACTCTTCTGTGCAGGCGTTCAGTCCTTGAACTCCCAGAGAATCTTACACTTTCCTTTAATAGCAGATACACACTGCATTGTAATCACTATTTTCCTTGTCTTTATTACTCACTATAATGTAAGCTCATGAAGATAGAAACACTAACTGGGTTGCCAACTTCACCATCGCAAATATGGAGCTCCTGGAATGTGAGAGATACTCAAAGTATATGTACTACATGAATGAAATATATAGTTCCACCAAACACATCATTAAAAGTATGGGAAGGGGCGCCTGGGTGGCTGAGTTGGTTAAGCGGCCGGCTTTGGCTCAGGTCATGATCTCACGGTTCGTGGGTTCGAGCCCCGCATCAGGCTCTGTGCTGACCGCTGGCTCAGAGCCTGGAGCTTGCTTGAGATTCTGTGTCTCCCTCTCTCTCTGACCCTCCCCTGCTCGCGCTGTCACTCTCTGTCTCTCAAAAAAATAAATAAAAGACATAAAAAAAATTTAAAAGTATGGGAAGACGGGGGATGTGGTTGGGGAGATGGGTTAAATGGGGGATGGGCAATAAGGAGGGAACTTTTTGGGATGAACACTGGGTGTTATATGTAAGAGATGAATCAGTGCATTCTGCTCCTGAAACCAAGACTTACTGTATGTTAACTAACTTGAATTTAAATTAAAAATAAGAAATAAATAAGCAAACAAATAAAAATAAATAAACATTTTGCAA
>PJEM01017873.1:0-20483 GCA_004023845.1 Helogale parvula
GGGGGAAAAGAGGTGATGGTGATGGAGGAGGGCACTTGTGGGGAAGAGCACTGGGTGTTGTATGGAAACTAATTTGACAATAAACTACTTAAAAAAAGTGAAAGATGAGAAAATAAAGGATGGTAACAGTGTAGGAAAAGATTAACATAGCTAGTCTGACTGCTATGCTTTGATAGCATCTTGTAAGGCTGGTCCTTGGCTGTTGTCTGAAAACTTAGATTTCAGGAGAATTTCTACCATCAACTGATAATAGAGGATTATTGAGCCTAAACTTTTTGTATAAACAATATGGTATATGCTGAACACTTGCTTTCCTCCTGGCAGTCTGAGATTTTATTATTTACCAGAATAAAGTTGTTTTGTGATCATACTCCAATCAAAACCTTGGGTATTTAGTTTCTAATAACCTCTTTTGATAAACAACATTTCACACATATTGTGGCACCTTTTGTTGGTGGAACCTAAGCATGTCCTGTGTGACTGCTAGGACAAGACTCTACAATGCTGCACCTAGTTTCCTCTGAACTTCACCCCAACTTGCACTTGATTCATAGATTAAATTTATTCCTAACCAAATTTCAATCAGCTCTTTTTGAGAAACTGCCAAATTGATTCTGTAATTTATATGAAAGTGCAAAGGAACTAGAATAACAAAAATAATTTTGAAAAAAAAAGAACATAGTTGAAAGACCTACACTGATTTTGAGTTACTTTAAAGCTCAGTCATATCAGGGTGCCTGGGTGGCTCAGTCGGTTAAGCGGCTGACTTTGGCTGACAGCTCAGAGCCTTGAGCCTGCTTCAGATTCTATGTCTCTCTCTCTCTTTCTGCCCTGCCCCCACTTGTTCTCGGTCTCTCCCTTTCTCTCAAAAGTAAATAAATGTCAAAAAAGTTTAAGTTTGGTCATTAAGACAGTATGATATTCATACAAAAACATATAAATAGGTGAAGTGGAATAGAATAGGGCATCCAGAAATAGACCCAAAGGTATATAGTAAATTTACTTTCAACAAAATTGTCAAGGTAACTCAATAAAGAAAACATAACATTTTCAGCAAATGGTGCTGGAACAATCTGATATCCATGTGTTTAAACAGTGAGCTTCAGTTCACACCACATCATTTTTTAAAATCTCAAAATGGGGTAGAGGCCTAAATGTAAGATTTTTTAAAATAAAAGTAACTGGAGATTCTTAATGATAACACAAAAGCATGAAATATGAAGAGACATATAAAACATATGTCATCAACATTAAAACATTGGAGTGATGTAAAGGAAGATAGAAGAATAAGAAGAATCAGGAATCTATCTTTCCACCTAGACAAAAATTATACTTGCAGAAACCATTTGATGTAAGTATTTTGGAACTCGAGTCTATAGGAATGATTACAGCTTCCTGGGGGAAAGGTTGGCTAATAAATTGAAGTTCATTTTTTATTAATTTCAGTTTTAGCACAGTAATGGCTACCCATTTTCCATCCATGAAGTCTATAGCAAGCAGGCATATCTACGTTCCTGGTGTGGCTTTCTGGAACCAGCATGGATGACAATAAGGACCTTGTCCACAAATATTAGTGTTTGGTATTCCCACTGTGGGCAATAAGAACTTTGTCCCCAAATATTGGTGTTTGGTATTCTGATTTTTTTTTAAGGCAAGTACTTTTGTTTTTATTTTAGGGAAAGAGAGCCTGTGCATGAGCCAGTGAGAGGGGCAGAGGGAGAGAGAGAGACAGAAAGAACCTTAAGCAGGCTCCACACTCAGCATGGAACCTGATGCAGGGCTCAATCCCATGATCCTGGAATCACGACCTGAGATGAAACCAAGATTAGGATGCTCAACTGACTTAGCCACCCAGGCACCCCAGTATCCTGATATTTTTTAATAGTTTATTGTCAAATTGGTTTCCATATAACACCCAGTGCTTCTCCCCACAAGTGCCCCCCACCATGACCATCACCCCCTCCCTCCTTCCCCCTCCCCCTTCAGTCCATGGTTCATTTTCAGTATTCAGTAGTCTCCCTTGATCTGTGTCCCTCACTCTCCCTCGCTCTCTTTCCCCCTTCCTCTCCCCATGGTCCCCTGCCAGGTCTCTCCTGTTAGGCCTATGAATGCAACAATATGGTATCTGTCCTTCTCTGCCTGACTTATTTTGCTTAGCATGACACCCTCAAGATCCATCCACTTTGCTACAAATGGCCAGATTTCATTCTTCCTCATTGCCATATAGTACTCCATTGTATATATATATACACCACATCTTCTTGATCCATTCATCAGTTGACGGACATTTAGGCTCTTTCCATGATTTGACTATTGTAGAAAGTGCCGCTATGAACATTGGGGTTCATGTGCTCCTCTGCATCAGCACTTCTGTATCCCCTGGGTAAATCCCTAGCAGTGCTATTGCTGGGTCATAGGGGAGTTCTATCGATAGTTTTTTGAGGAGCCTACACAGTGTTTTCCAGAGCGGCTGCACCAGTTTACATTCCCACCAACAGTGTAGGAGGGTGCCTGTTTCTCTACATCCTCGCCAGCATCTATAGTCTCTTGATTTGTTCATTTTTGACTGCTGCTTTTGACCACTGGGATGCAGCCCAGAGGCTGGTCACTGTGTTTTAACTTGCACCGGTTGAAATTCCTTCCAGGGGACTGAAGAACAGCCCCTGGGGTATTTTTTCTCTACATTTCTTTTTACCTTTTTTCCCCCATTTGAGAGTCAGACATTTAAGGATTATGATATTCAAAATCATACATGTATACAGGGAAATTTAGAAAGCTTCTATGTATACCCACAGAAACAAAGTATCAGAAAAAAACTGAGAAGATCTTGAGCTTTCATCTCAGGCTAATCTCAAGCAAAGACACCCTTGAACAACTTAGAGAGAGAGAGAGAGAGAGAGAGAGATTGAGGGAGGGAGGGCGGGCGGATACTCTGGGGAAGGGGAAAAATCTGATTCCAGAGTTACCACATTATGAAATTCAAATGTCCAGTTTCAACAACAAAAAATCACAGACATACAAAAGAAAAAAAAACAGTGAAGTATAGCTCATTTAAAGGAACAAAATAAATCACCATGAACTGTCTCTGAGGAACCATTGACATCAGACTTACTAGACAAAACCATAAATACAATTTTCTTGGGTCACGTAGGAGTCTCAGTTGAGTGTCCAACTCCTAATCTAAGCTTAGGTCTTTTTTTCTGTTTTTTATCTATTTTTGAGAGACAGAGAGAGACAGCGCAAGCAGGGGAGGGTCCGAGAGAGGAGGAGTTGCAGAATCTGAAGCAGGCTCCAGGCTCTGAGCTAGCTGTCAGCATAGAGCCTGACGTGGGATTTGAACCCACGAACCACAAGATCATGACCTGAGCCGTAGACAGATGCTCAACCAACTGAGCCACCCAGGTGCCCCTTAGCTCAGGTCTTGATCTCAGGGTCATGCGTTCAACCACCATATTGGGCACTGCACTGTGCATGAAGTCTGCTTAAAAACTTTCTTAAAGATGCTCAAAGAATTAAAGGAAAACATGGGGAAAGACAGGAAAATGATGTATGAACAAAATAGGACTATCAATATTAAAAAGAGATAGAAATTTTTAAAAAGACATTCTTGAACTGAAAAGTACAATAACTGAAATAAAAATTCACTGGGATGCTTTAAAAGTATATTGGAGCAAACAGAAGAATGAATTGGTAAACTTTAAGATAAGGCAATTGAAAATATTTAGTCTAAGGAATAGAAAAAAAAGGAATGGAGAAAAGTGAACTGAGCCTAAATGACCTGTGGGACACTGTAAAACAGTCCAACATATATATTGTTGGAATCATGTATATAGAAAATAGTGAGAAAGGAGCAGAAAGAATATTTGAGGAAATAATGACTGAGAACTTCCCAAATTTGATGTAAGACATGAATCTACAAATCTAAGAAACTCAACAAATCCCAACTAGGATAAACAAACCAACAAAAACTATAGTCAAACTATGAAAATCCAAAGACAATCTTGAGAGCAGCAAGAGGGAAGCAGCACCTCACAAAAAGGAATCTCAATATGGTTATCAACTGATTTCTCATGAGAAATTTTGGAGACCAGAATGTAGTGAGCTGATATATTGAAAGTGCTGAAAGAGGGAAAAAAGAAAAGTTCATTATGATTTCTATATTCAGCAAAACTGCCCTTCAAATATGAGGGAGAAATTATGACATTCTCAGATAGACACTGAGGGAGTGTGTTACCACTAGAGCTGTTCTGCAAGAAATGCTAAAGGGAATCCTTCAAGTTGAAATGAAAGAATGCTAGACAGTAACTCAAAACTATATGAAGAAATAAAAATTGGTAGCGCTTGTGGACCCTTCCTGTGCTGCTTCTCACTTTTGCTCAAGTCTGTGGTGCTGGCAGATGGGCAAGTGTCTTCATACTGCCAGGAAGCTGGCAATGACAAGATCAGAAGTGATAAACATGCTAGAAGGCCCATTTTGGCACAGCCCTGAAGGCCAAACCTTTTGGTGACACTTCCCATACAAAAGGAATTGTGCTGGAAAAAGTAGGCTTGAAGCCAAACAGGCAAATTCTACCATTAGGAAGTGTGTCAGTTTCCAGCTTATCAGAAATGGCAATAATAATAATAATAATAATAATAATAAACTATTGGGACCTCATCAAAATAAAAAATCTTCTGCACAGCAAAGGAAACAATCAGCAAAACTAAAAGGTAACCAACAGAATGGGAGAAGATACTTTCAAATGACATATCAGATAAAGGGTTAGTACCCAAATTCTATAAAGAACTTATCAAGCTCAATACCCAAAAAACAAATAATCCAGTGAAGAAATGGGCAAAAGACATGAATGGATACTTTTCCAAAGAAGATATCCAGATGGCTAACAGACACATGAAAAAATGCTCAACATCACTCATCATCAGGGAAACACAAATTAAAATCACAATGAGATACCACCTTAATACCAGTCAGAATGGCTAAAATTAACAACTCAGGCAACAACAGATGTTGGCAAGGATGTGAAAAAAGAGAATCTCTTTTGCACTGCTGGTGAGAGTGGAAACTGGTGCGCCCACTCTGGAAAACAGTATGGCAATTCCTCAAAAAATTAAAAATAGAACTACCCGATGACCTGGAAATCGCACTATTAGGTATTTATCCAAGGGATATAGGTGTGCACCCCAATGTTTATAGCGGTCCTATTGATAATACCCAAAGTAGTGAAACAGCCCAAATGTCCATCGATGGATGAATGGATAAAGAAGATGAGAGTTACATATATGTATATATATATATATATATATATATATATATATATATATATATATACATACACACACACACACACACACACACACACACAATGGAGTATTACTCAACAATCAAAAAGAATGAAATCTTGGGGCGCCTGGGTGGCTCAGTTGGTTAAGCGTCCAGCTTCAGCTCAGGTCATGATCTCACAGTTATGGGTTCCAGCCCCGCGTCAGGCTCTGTGCTGACAGCTAGCTCAAAGCCTGGAGCCTGCTTCCAATTCTGTGTCTCCCTCTCTCTCTGACCCTCCCCTGATCACGCTGTCTCTGTCTGTCTCTCAAAAATAAATAAAAAACATAAAAAAATTTAAAAAAAGAATGAAATCTTGCAATGTGCAACTACGTGGGTGGAACTAGAGGGTATTATGCTAAGCAAAATTAGTCAAAGCCAAATATCATATACCTTTACTCATATGTGGAATTAAGATACAAAAACAGATGAACATAAGGGAAGGGAAGCAAAAATAATATAAAAACATAGAGGGAGACAAGCCATAAGAGACTCTTAAATACAGAGAAGAAACTGAGGGTTGCTGGAGGGGGTGTGGGAGAGGGGATGGGCCAAATGGGTAAGGGGCATCAAGGAAGACACTAGTTGGGATGAGCACTGGATGTTACACATAGGGGATGAATCACTGCAGTATACTCCTGAAATCATTATTGTACTATATGCTAACTACCTTGAATGTAAGTTAAAATAATAATAATAATAAAGAAATAAATAAAACTTAAAAAAAGAATGGCAAAAAAAATCACAGCCTTTGTACCCAATGATGGTTGTTTGAATTTTATTGAATTTTTAATGATGAGGTTCTGGCTGCTGGATTTGGTTGAAAAGGTCATGCTGTCAGTAACATTCCTGGAGTTCACTTTAAGATTATCAACATAGCCAATGTCCTTTCGCCCTATACAAAAGCAAGAAGGAAAGACCAAGATAATAAGTTTTGATGGTGAAAACATGGCAATAATAAATTTTCATTTACCAAAAAAAAAAAGGAAATAAAGATTAGTAAATATGGCAATTATAAAAGCTAGTGCTATTGCAATATTCCTTATAACTCCATTTTTTATTTTCTACATTATTTAAAAGCCAAATGCATAAAAAGAGTTCCTAATCTATGACGTTGATCACCAAAAATACAAATATGTAATCGGTGACATCAGTAACTGAAAGGAGGGAGAACGAGCTGTTTAGGAACAGAGTTAAGTTGGTATAAATTCAAATTAGATTGTTATAACTTTAGAATATTAAATTAAATCCCCATAGTAATGGCAAAAATGTATTTGCACAACATACATAAAAGGAAATAAGGAAATAAAAACTTTGCTACAGAAATAATCAACTAAACACCAAAAAAGGTAATAATAGAATGAGATACATGAGAGGCCTATAAAGTGTATAAGAAAGCAGTCGCAAAATAGCAGAATTCCTTTTTTATTAGTTACTACTTTTTGTAACTAAATTAAACTCTGCAGTCAAATGACAGAGATTAACGCAACGGATTAAAACACATGATCCAACTAAACCAACTATATGCTTCCTATAAATGGCTCATTTTCAGTCCAAAAACTCAAATAGGTTGAAAGTGAAAGGCGAAAAAGATTCCATGCAGGGGCGCCTGGGTGGCTCAGTCGGTTGAGCGTCCGGCTTCAGCTCAGGTCATGATCTCACCGTTTGTGGGTTTGAGCCCTGCGTGGGGCTCCATGCTGACAGCTAGCTCAGAGCCTGGAGCCTGTGTTCAGATTCTGTGTCTCCCTCTCTCTCGGACCCTCCCCTGCTCACACTGTCTCTCTCTCTCTTTCAAAAATAAATAAAACATTTTCAAAAGATATTCCATGCAAATAGTGAAGAGAGCTGAATGACTATATTAATATCAGACAAATAGACTTTAAAGAAAAAAGATTACAACAAAGATATTGTATGTTAATAAATAAAGGTTTACTACAGAAAAAAGATATACTATGTACAAACCTAATAACAGACCCTCAAAGTATATAAAGCAAAAATTGATAGTGTTGAAGAGGGAAGTAGTACTACAATAATGGTTGGAGACTTCAATAGCTAACTTTTAAAAAGAGATAGAGCAACCAGATAGCTGATAATAAGAAGTAAAGCAATTGAACAACACAAGAAACCAACTAGACCTAATAGACATAAACCAACACTCCTCCCCAAGCAGCAGAATATACATTCTTCTAAGGAGCACTTGGAAAATTCCTTAATAAATTAGGTCACAAAGGGCAGAAAGAGGGAGGAACAGAGGATCCCATGCACGCTCCACACTATCAGCACAGAGCCCAACATAAGGCTCAAACCCCTGAACTGTGAGGTCATGACCAGAGCCAAAGTCGGAATCTCAATCAACTGAGCCACTCAGGCATTCCCCCAATTGATTTTTTAAAATAGATACCACACAATGTTTTTTCACTTATAATAAAAGATGAAGTTAGAAAACAATGATAGAAGGAAAAGAGAAAAAAAAATACATACACATGGAAATTAAACAACATGCAACAAATAGGTGAGACAATCATGAGGGAATAAAAAGTACTTGGAGTAAATGAAAAAGAAAACACAACGTATCAAAACTTACTTACCACAAAAGCAGTTCTCAAGGAAAATTTATAATTGTAAGTACTTACGTTAAAAAGGAAGAAAGATTGATGATTGGTTGCCTGGGTGGCCCAGTCGGTTAAGCATCCGACTGCGGCTCAGATCATGCATGATTTTATGGTTCATGAGTTCGAGCCCTGCTTCAAATGAGCATGAGCCCCATTTCTCTCTCTCTCTCTCTCTCTCTCGCTTTCTCTCTCTTTCTCTCTCACTTTCTCTCTCTTTCTCTCTCTGTGCCTCATGGGATTATCTTTCTTTTCCTATTTCTGCCCTTTTTTCAGTTGTGCCCTCTCTCTCAAAAAAGGAGGGTGGGGAGAAAGACCTCAAATCGATAACCTAACTTCTCCAACTCAAGAACTAGAAAAAGAGGAGCAAACTAAATCCAAAGCTAATGGAAGCTAATAGTAAAATAATAAAGATTAGAATGAATTTAAAATAGAGAATAGAAAAATAATAGGGAAAACTAGTGAAACCAAAAGTCGGTTCTTTGAAAAGATCAGCAAAACTGACAAAGCTTTAGAGTGAGAAAGAAGATGCAAATAACCAAAATCATTAAACTGGGGACATTACTACCAATCTTACAGAGATAAAAAAAAATTATAACTATATAACCATAAACAATTGTATATTAACAGATTATATAATTCAGAATAAATGGACAAATTCCTCGAAACACACAGCTAACCTGATTCAAGGAAAATCTCATCAGACCTATTATAAGTAAAGAGGTTTAATTAATAATTTAAAACCTCCCAAATTTCACAATGAGTGAAATTATATGGTATTTGTCTTTCTCCAACTTATTTTGCTTAGCTTTAGACTCCTCTAGCTCCATCCATGCCATTGCAAATGGCATGAAATCTTGAGATTTCATTATTTTTTATGGCTGAGTATTATTCCTTTCTATATATATTCTACATCTTCTTTATCCATTCATCAGCCCATGGACACTTGGGCTATTTCCATAGTTTGGCTATTGTAGGCTAATAGCTACAACTGCTATAAACATCAGGGTGAACATATTGCTTTGAACTAGTATTTTTGCATTTTTTGGGTAAACATCTAGTAGGACAACTAATGGATCATAGGGTAGGTCTATTTTTAACTTTTTGAGGAACCTCCATACTGTTTTCCAGAGTGGCTGCACTAGTTTGCATTCCCAGCAGCAGTGTAAGAGGGTTCCCCTTTCTGCACATACACACCAACACCTCTTGTTTCTTGTGTTGATAACTGTAGCCATTATGACAAGTGTAAAGTGATGTCTCATTGTAGTTTTATTTTCAATGTTTATTTATTTTGAGAGTGGGGGGGGGGGAGCATGAGTAGGGGAGGGTCCATGGGTTGTCTTTTAGTTTTGTTGATTGTTTCCTTGACTATGCAGAAGCTTTTAATTGTGATAAAGTTCTAATACTTTATTTTTGCTTTTTTTGTTTCCCTTACTTACCTGGTAAAAAGTTGCTATGGCTGATGTCAAAGAGGTTACTGCCTGTATTCTCCTCTAGGATTTTAATGATTTCCTGTAGCACAATTAAATCTTTAATCTATTTTGAATAATCTTTCTGTATGGTGTAATAAAGTGGTCTAGTTTCATTCGTTAGAATGTTGCTGTCCAGTTTTACCAATATTATTTGTTGAAGAACCTGTCTTTTTTCCTTTGAACATTCTCTTCTGCTTTGCTGAAGATTAATTGACCATGTAGTTGTGGGTTTGTTGCTGTGTTTTCTATTCTGTTCCATTGATCTATTTTGTCTACTTTTGTGCTAGTATCATATTGTTTTGATCACTACAGCTTTGTAATATACCTTGAAGTATGGAATTGTGATGCCTCCAGATTTTCTTTCCCCCTCCTCCTCCTCCTCCTCCTTCTCTTCCTCCTCCTCCTCCTCCTCCTCCTCCTTCTCTTCCTCCTCCTCCTCCTCCTCCTCCTTCTTCTTCTCCTTCTTTTTTCTTTTTTTAGTTTCAAGTTTTAAAATTAATTTCAGGTGTAGAATTTAGTGATTCAGCCCTTACATATAACACCCAGTGCTCATCACATGTGTCCTCCTTAATCCCCATCACCTATTTAACCCATCCCCCCACCCATCTTCCCTCCAGGAACATCAGTTGGTTTTCTTATAGTTAAGAGCCTGTTTTATGGTTTGCCTCTCTCTCCCCACCCCTGCCTCATGTTAATTTGTTTTATTTCTTAAATTTCACATATGAGTGAAATGGTATTTGTCCTTGTCTGACTGACTAATTTGCTTAGCATAATACTCTCTAGCTCTATCCATGTCAAGATTTCATTCTTTTTTTATGGCTAATGTTCCGTTTGATCGATCAATCGATCAATACACACACACACATATACACATACTATACTTCTCTACCCATTAATCAGTGGATGGACATTTGAGCTCTTTACATAGTTTGGCTATTGTTGATAATGCTGCTATAAACAACAGGGTGCATGTACCTCCCTTCAAATCAGTATTTTGGTATCCTTTGCATAAATACATAGTAGTGCAATTGCTGGATTATAGGTTAGTTCTATTTTTAACTTTTGAGAACCTTCCTTTTTGAGGGCTTTTTGAGGACTGGTACAGAGTTGCTGTACCAATTTGTATTCTCACGAACAGTGTAAAATGATTGTCCTTTCTCTGCATCCCCAGCAACATCATAGGGGAAAAAAAGAGACAGGCAAACCAAGAAACACACTCTTAACTAGAGAGGACAAATTGATGGTTACCAGAGGGGAGATGGATGAGAAGATGGGTTAAATAGGTGATGGGAATTAAGGAGTGCATTTGTGATGAGCACCGGGTGTTGTATATAGGTGCTGAATCACTAAATTGTACACCTTAAACTAATATTACACTGTATGTTAACTAACAGAATTTAAAAAAAAAACTTTAAAAAAATAATTTAAAACTTCCCAACAAAGACAAGTACTGGGCCAGATGGCTTTACCTGGTGAATTCTACCGAACATTTAAAGAAGAATTAGCAAAAATCCTTCTCAAAAATTTCCAAATACATTGAAGAAGAGTACCACTTCCTAACTCGCTCTATGAGGCCAGCCTTGCCTTTACACCAAACTCAGACAAATACATCACAAGAAAAGAAAATTGTAGACCAATATTCTTTTTGCATACAGATGGAAGAGCCGTCAACAAAATATTACCAGATCAAATCCAACAGCATGATCAAGTGGAATTTATCCAAGGAATTCAAGAGTGAGTCAAGATAAGAAAATCAATGTAATACATACCTTAACAGAAAAATGGTGGGGGAGGGGGGGGAATCCCAGTTTTTGCGGGAAAGGCATTTGACAAAATCCAGCACCCTTTCATGATAAAAACTCTCAGAAAGCTAAGAATAGTAGGAAAATAACCCAATATGATATAAGGTATCCATGAAAAATCCACAGCTAATGTCATACTCAATGATTGAAAATGAAAGCTTTCCCCCTGTAAGATCAAGTTCAGGATGTGTACTTCCACCACTGTTATTCACATTGTAGAGGAAGTTCTAGCCAGTGTTATTAAACAAGAAAAATAAATAAAAAGCATCCAAATTGAAAGAAAAGGATAAAACTATATTTGCCAATGACATGATCCTATATATAGAAAATGCCAAGTGATCCACAAGAAAGCTACAGAAGTGAATACACAAATCTAGTAAAGCTGCAATGTAGGAGACTAATTCTCAAAAACTTCTATCTATCGTACACCAGCAATAAACAATCCAAAAAGAAAATTAAGAGATTCAATTTTTTAAAATTTCCTGCTTTTTTGTTCAAATTTTTATTTAAATTCTGGTTAGTTAACATATGGTGTAATATTGTTTTCAGGAGTAGAATTTAGTGATTCACCACTTACATGTAACACCCAGTGCTCAGCAAGAAAGCACCCTCCTTAATACCTATCACCCATTTACCCCACCCCCCACCCACCTCCATCAACCCTCAGTTTGTTCTCTACCTTTTAGAGTCTCTTATGGTTTGTATCCTTCTCTCTTTTTTTTTTTTTAACCTTATGTTCATCTGTTTTGTTTCTTAAATTCCACATATGAGTGAAATCATATGGTATTTATCTTTCTCTGCCTGCCTTATTTCACTTAGCATAATACACTCTAGCTCCATCCACATCGTTGTAAATGGCAAGGTTTCATTACTTTTGATGACTGAGTAATAAATAGTCCATTACATATGTGTATGGACATTTGATCTCTTTCCATGGTTTGTCTATTGTTGATAATGATGCTATAAACATCAGGGTGCATGTAACCCTTCATCTATACTTTCGTAGATGCTTACAAAAATACCTAGTAGTAGTACAGAGCCTTGGGGCCGGCGTCCGGGGGCTCGGGCCGCTGGGCCCGCCCCCGCACCGCCCGCACCCCCGGCGCCAGCCGCAGCTACCGCGCCGCCGTCAGCGCCGCCCGCGCGCAGGCCGCGACTCTTGGTGCTCTTGGGGAAGGGCTTGATGACGGCCGTTTGGTTGGGGTTCTCTTTCTTGTTGATGAGGATGGACAGCCGCTGCCACAGGTGCTGCCCCCGGCCGCTCTTCTCGTTCTGGGCCCATGTGACGGATTTTCCATTGGAACTGCGGAGAGAAGGGAGACCAGAGGTGTCTACTAAGTTCTGGAACATGGCACAGAAGAAATGGGCCAGACTATTTATGGGATTTGATTGGGAGGACGGTTGCCAACAACCCCTTTTCTCTCCTACCAGCAAGATAAGAAAGGTGCATGTTGGGAAGGACAATTAGTTTTTCAGGTTGCTGAGGCCACTTCTAATACAAAGCTTGGGCTAGAAACTCGAAGCATGACTGGATTTACCCTACTAAGCTCTACTCTAGGAAAGTTCTTGCTCCCAACATAGAGGTTTTGATGGAACATAACTCTGGGCATTAATGATGTCAGTGTTTGGAATCACATGCAGTAGTGCCAAAAAACTTGATAGCAGATGGAAAAGCCTTTGGATAAATGTGTGAGATGGAAACTATCCTAACCAGCCAGTCTGCACAAAATACTGACTTTTTCCTGGCCATGACTTTGCTCGTAGTGTCCCTGGTCATTTAGAAGAGAGAGCACCAAACAATCTGAATACCAATGGAAATGGTCATAGGAGACACCAGAGAAATGGAGTCCAGCTGACTACCTCATTTCATTCCTTGGGTCATGAAAGGCTTTTTCCCCCTCCAAAATAAATGGAAACTTTTAAGAAAAAAATAACCTCACTTAAGACATCAATCTGTTTATTAGTAAAATTTAATTTCCACAGGAAACTAATCTATCTTATTCATTAACACACAGGATCTTAATAAGCATTTGATGGACGGATAGGATTCTTAAACTAACCATTCTTAAGGACCATCGTGTGGTGTCCTGGAAAGTGCATTGGCCAAAGGACTCTCAAACCTGGATTCTAATTCTGGATCTGCCATCCTGGATGCTTAGAAAACAATAGTCTCTAAGCCTTGGTAAAAAAGCAGAGAGTATATAATTTGGTGAAGGCTGTCATGAGGATTAAATGAGATCGTATAGATGAAAGCTTTTTGTAAGCAGAGAGTATAAAAGAGTATTACTTTTTGCATCCCATGTGAACATTACATTTCAGAAAATAAAAACAGTATACTCATAAAAAAAAGTACCTAGTAGTGCAATTGCTGGGTCACAAAGAAATTCTATTTTTAACTTTTTGAGGAACCTCCATACTGTTTTCCAGAGTGGCTGCACCAATTTGCATTCCCACCAAGAGCACAAGAGGGTTCTCATTCTCCAAATCCTCACCAACATTTGTTGTTTCTTGTGTTGTTAATTTTAGCCATTCTAATAGGTGGAAGGTGGTATCTAATCATGGTTTTCATTTATATTTCCCTGATGATGAGTGATGTTGAACATCTTTTCATTTTTCTGTTAGCCATCTGGATGTCTTCTTTGTGAGGTGTTATCTCATCATGATTTTAATAATAGCATTCCCCCCAATTAATATTTAGGAATAACTCTAACCAAGGAGGTAGAAAACTTGTACATTGAAAAAAACAAAATACATGGCATCTGTAAGTCACTTTAACTAGTACTGACATCTTAACAATATTGTCTTTTGATCCATAACATGGATTGTTTTTTCCCATATTTATGTGTTCTCTAATTTCCTTCAGCAAGGTTTTATACTATTCAATTTACAAGTCTTTTACCTCTTTGGTTAACTTAATTCCTCAATGTTTTATTTTGTTGATATTATTGTAAGTGGGATTGTTTTCTTAATTTCTTTTTCAGATCGTTCACCGTTGTGAAAAGAAATGCAGTTAACTTGTTTATTGATTTTTTATCCTGCTACTTTGCTGAATTTACTAGTTATAATAGTTTTTGCCCAATCTTCAGGGTTTTCCACATATAACATCATGTCACCTACAGAGATCATTTTCTTTCTTTCCAATTTGGACACAATAGACTATTATTCAACCATGAAAGGAATCAAACTTTGAAATATGCTACAACATGGAAGGACCTTCAAAATACTACGGTAAATGAAAAAAGTCAGACACCAAAGGGCAAATACTATATTATTCCACTTGTATAAGGTACCTAGAATTAGCAAATTCATAAAGACAAAAAATTAAATAGTCATTTCTGTGGCTAGCGGAGGAGAGAATATGGGTTTTTTTTTAATGGGTTCAGAGTTTATATTGGGAATGATGAAAAAGTCTTGGCTATACATAGTCATGCTACATAACATTGTGAATACATTTGATGCCACTTAATTAAATACTTAGAAATGGTTAAATGATAAATATTAAGCTGTATATGTTTAACTACAAAAGAACTTAAGACATTTCATTTTTCACAACATTGTAAAGAAAACAAAAAGTCAAGCCCCAGCTTGAGAAAAGATACTTGTAAAATGCATAATCAACACAAGACTTATATCTAGAATATTAAAAGATATTTTACTATTGAGGTACCTGGGTGGCTCAGTCGGTTGAGTGTTGGTCTTCCACTCAGGTCATGATCTCACAGCTAGCTCATGAGTTTGAGCCCCACATCAGGCTCCCTGCTGTCAGCACAGAGCTGGCCTTGGATCTTCTGTCCTCCACTCTCTCTGCCCCTTCCCCACTTGCACATCCTCTGTCAAAAATAAATCTTTAAAAAAATTACTTTACTATTTAAAAAATGGGGGGGGGGCGCCTGGGTGGCTCAGCTGGTTAAGGTTCCGGCTTCGGCTCAGGTCAGATCTCACATTCGTGGGTTCGAGCCCCGCGTCAGGCTCTGTGCTGACAGCTAGCTCAGAGCCTGGAGCCTGCTTCCCGTTCTGTGTCTCCTTCTCTCTCTGCCCCTCCCCCTCTCATGCTCTGTCTCTCTGTATCAAAAATAAATAAAACATTAAAAAAAAGTTAAAAAAAATAAAATAAAAAATAAAAAATGGGGGGGTGGCGCCTGGGTAGCTCAGTCAGTTAAGCATCTGGCTCTTTTTTTTTTATGCTTATTTATTTTGAGAAAGAGTGAGAGAGAGTGCACATTCGAGCAACTGGGGGAGAGACAGAGAGAGAAACAGAATCTGAAGCAGGTTCCAGCCTCCAAGCTATTAGCATAGAGCCTGGTGCAGGGCTCGAACTCCCAAACTGCGAGATCATGACCTGAACCAAAGTTGGACATTCAACCGACTGAACCAACCCCGTGCCCCAAGTTTCTGATACTTATTTTCGTTCAGATCAGCTCTGCCCTAGGTGTGGAGCTTGCTTGGGATTCTCTCTCTCCCCCTTCTCTCTGCCCCTCCCTCTCTCTCTCTCTCTCAAAACAAACAAACATTTTAAAAATAAAATCATAAATTTTTTTATTCAAATGTTTATTTATTTATTGAGAGAAAAACAAAGAGAGAGCCTGCACCCATGCAAGTGTGGGAGGGGCAGAGAGGGAGAGAGTATCCCAAACAGACTCTGAGGTGTCAGTGCAGGGCCCCACATGGTGCTGGATCTCACGAATCTTAAGATTATGACCTGAACATATTAAAAGTTGGATGCTCAACTGACTGAGCCACCCAGAGATATATTACTATTTAGTAAGAAAACAAGCCAATTAAAAATTAGCAAATATGGGGCGCCTGAATGACTCAGTCACTAAGCGACCAACTTCAGCTCAGGTCATGATCTTATGGTTTGTGAATTTTTTAATTAATAGTTTATTGTCAAATTAGTTTCCATATAACACCCAGTGCTCTTCCCCACAAGTGCCCTCCTCCATTACCACCACCTCCCTTCCCCCTTCAACCCTCGGTTCCTTTTCAGTATCCAATAATCTCTCAGGTTTTGTGTCCCTCTCTCTCCCCAACTCTCTTTCCCCTTTCCCTCCCCCTGCTCCTCCATTAGGTTTCGCCTGTTAGACCTATGAGTGCAAACATATGGTATCTGTCCTTCTCCACATGACTTATTTCGCTTAGCATGACACCCTCAAGGTGCATCCACTTTGCTACAAATGGCCAGATTTCATTCTTTCTCATTGCCATGTAATACTCCATTGTGTGTGTGTATGTATATATATATATATATATATATATATATATACCACATCTTCTTGATCCACTCATCAGGTGATGGACATTTAGATTCTTTCCATGATTTAGCTATTGTTGACAGTGCTGCTATGAACATTGGGGTACATGTGCCCCTATGTGTCAGCACTTCTGTGTCCCTTGGATAAATCCCTAGCAGTGCTATTGCTGGGTCATAGGGGAGTTCTATTGATAGTTTTTTGAGGAACCTTTATACTGTTTCCAGAGCGGCTGCACCAGTTTACATTCCCACCAACAGTGTAGGAGGGTGCCCATTTCTCCACATCCTCACCAGAGGAGAAAGTAGGAAAGAGCCTCCTTGACCACCTCAACTGCAGCAATTTCCTACTCGACACATCCCCAAAGGCAAGGGAAATGAAAGCAAAAATGAACTATTGGGACCTCATCAAGGTAAAAAGCTTCTGCACTGCAAAGGAAACAATCAAGAAAACTAATAGACAACCAACGGAATGGGAAAAGATAGTTGCAAATGACATATCAGATAAAGGGCTAGTATCCAAAATCTACAAGAAATTCACCAAACTCCACACCTGAAAAATGAATAATCCCGTGAAGAAGTGGACAGAAAACCTGAACAGACACTTCTCCAAAGAGGACATCCAGATGGCCTACAGGCATATGAAATGATGCTCAGCGTCACTCATTATCAGGGAAATACAAATCAAAACCACACTGAGATACCACCTCATGCCAGTCAGAGTGACTAAAATGGTTTGTGAATTTGAGCCCCATGTGCTGATCACTCAGAGCCTGGAGCCCATTTTGGATTCTGTGTCTCCCCCTCTCTCTGCCCCTCCTCAACTCACATTCTGTTTTTCTCTCCTTCAAAAATAAATAAATATTTTAAAAAATGTTTTAATGGGCAAATAAGTTGAGCAGATATTTCACCAAAGAACATACACAGATGGCAAATAAGTATCTGAGAAGATGTTTGGCATCATTATTATGGAAATGCATATTAAATGCATTATTAAAATTCAAACCACAATAAGATGCCTGCACATACCTCCTAGAATGGTTAAAATTTAAAAAAGTGACCATATCAAGTGTTGATGAGTACGTAGGGAAAACAGAACTCTCACACACAGCTGGCAGATGTAAATGATAAAACCCCATTGGAAAACAGTTTGGGCTTGGAAGTTTCTTTTCTTTTTTTTTTAATTTTTAATGTTTTTTATTTAATTTTGAGAGACAGAGAGAACAGCATGAGCAGGAAGGGTCAGAGAGAGGGGGAGACACAGAATCTGAAGCAGGCTCCAGACTCTGAGCTGTCAGCACAGAGCCCGATGCAGGGCTCGAACCTACAAACTGTGAGATCATGACCTGAGCCAAAGCTGGACACTTAACCGACTGAGCCACCCAGATGCTTAGGAAGTTTCTTAAAATGTAGAAGGTACTACAGTATGACCCATCTGTTCCACTTCTAGGTTTTTACCCAAGAGAGATAAAAACATAATGTCCAACACTTGTACAGAAATGTTCCAAAGCAGTTTCATTGGTAGTAGTCAAAAACTTGGAAACAACCATAATGTCCATCAACTGATGAGTGGATAAACACACCGTGGCCTATCTATATAATGGAATGTTTTCAGCAATAAAAATAATAAACAACTAACACGTGCATCAAAATGGGTGAATATCAAAATAATGATGCTGAGTGAAAGAAATCAGACAAAAAATGGTATATGCTTCCATTTATATAAAATCCTTGGAGCACCTGGGTGGCTCAGTTAGTTGGGCTTCTGACTTTGGCTCAAGTAATGATCTCACAGTTTGTGGGTTCAAGCCCCTCATGGTGCTCTCTGCTGTCAGCACAGGGCCTCCTTCAGATCCTCTGTCTCCCTCTCTCTTTCTGGCCCTCCCCAGCTTGCACATGCATATGTGTACTCTCTTTCTCTCAAAAATTAATAAACATTAAAAAAAATTTTTTAAGGGTCACAAGGAAACTTCAGGGGATTATAGATAGATTCATCATCTTAACTATGCTGTCATGGGTATATTTATATGTCTGAAACTTACCAAATTGTACTTTAAATATGTCCAGTTTAAACTATTTCAATAAAGCTGTAAAAAAAAAACCTATTGGGTTGTTTCTTTTGGCTTACTATTCCATGTAGATATTTTCTAGCCTCTTTTATTACAGCAATTTTAATGGAATATTGTGTATATATGTTTACATATATATACACATATTATATATGTGAAGATACATGTTGTAGTGGTTCTAAAAATATGTTCACAAATCCCTTGATTTTTGTGATGGTTAATTTTATGTGTCAACTTGCCTGAGTGTTTCTGGATGAGATTAACATTTGAACTGATAGACTGAGTAAAGCAGAATTCCTTCCCCAATGTGGGCAGGCCTCATCCAATCCATCCAATCGGTTGAAGGCCTGAATAGAACAAGACAGAGCAAGAGAGAACTTACTGTCTCTACCTGACTGTCTTGAGCTAAGAGACCAGAAATTTTTTTAAGACCAGTCTCTTTCTGCCTTTGGACTTAGACTGGAACTTAACGTAATTGGCTGTCTGGGTTCTCATGCCTTTAGACTAAAATCTTAGGTCTTCCTAGCCCCCTTAATTGTATGAAACAACTCCTTATTATAAATGTGTGTGTGTGTGTGTGTGTGTGTGTGTGTGTATGGGAGCCCTTGGGAGGCAATTAGATTTAAAACTTTTTTTAATGTTCATTTATTTGAGAGAGAAAGAGACAGAGCATGAGCAGGGGAGGGGCAGAAAGAGAGGGAGACACAGAATCTGAAGCAAGATCCAAGCTCTGAGCTGTCAGCACACAGACTGATGCGGGGTTCAAACCCATGAACAATGACATCATGACTTTGGCCGAAGTTGGACACCCAACTGACTGAGTCACCCAGGTACCCCAGGAAACAGTTAGGTTTAGATGAAATCATAAGGGTGAAGTGCTCACGATGAGATTAGTGCCCTTATAAGAGGAAACCAGAGAGCACATCACATGCTCTCCCTCTTGCTTTTCCTCTCTCTCTTCCCCCATCCACCTCTGCCATGTGAGGACACAGCAGAAAGACAGCTATCTGCAAGCTAGGAAGAGGACTCGCACCATGAACTGAATCAGCTGGCACCCTTATCTCAGACTTTCCAGCCTCCAGAATGGTGAGAAATAAATTTTTGTTGTTTAAGCCACCCATTCAATCTATGGTATTTTGTTATAGCAGCCCACGCTGACTAATACAATACTCCTCCCTTCACAAACTGAAGCTTAATTTCCCAGCCCATGACTACTAATTTAAGTCTAATTACTAGACTTAGTTACTCACTTTTTATAATATTGTAAGGCAGAACAACAGTGTGTCAGATTGATCCTTGTTAAAAAAGGATCCTTGTTAAAAAACTTTGAGATTTTCTCCTCCCTCTCCTCTTCCCCCTCCTCATCTCCTTCACCTTTTCTTTCTCCCTCCTATCACTCGCTTTGGGACAAGACAGCTACCAAGTCATGGCGACACTGAGGCACTCTTTGGAAGGGCCCATTGGAGAAACTGAGGCTTCCAGATAATAGCCAGTGAGGAACTGACACCCACGTAAATTAGCATGGAAGTGAATGCTTCAATTCCTGTTGACCTTCTGATCAATGCAGCTCATGCTGACAGTTTGACAACAACCTCATGAGAAATCTTGAGACAGGCTTACTCAGATTTTTTTTTTATGTTTTTATTTATTTTTTTTTAAATAATAGTTTATTGTCAAATTAGTTTCCATATAACACCCAGTGCTTCTCCCCACAAGTGCCCCCCACCATGACCATCACCCCCTCCCCCCTCCCCCTTCAGTCCATGGTTCATTTTCAGTATTCAGTAGTCTCCCTTGATCTGTGTCCCTCACTCTTCCCCGCTCTCTTTCCCCCTTCCTCTCCCCATGGTCCCCTGCCAGGTCTCTCCTGTTAGGCCTATGAGTGCAAACATATGGTATCTATTCTTCTCCACTTGACTTATTTCGCTTAGCATGACACCCTCAAGGTCCATCCACTTTCCTA